>PISX010016787.1:0-45270 GCA_004024625.1 Mellivora capensis | reverse complement strand
AATTTTATTTATTTGTCAGAGAGAGAGAGAGAGAGAGAGCAAGCAGAGGCAGACAGAGTGGCAGGCAGAGGCAGAGGGAGAAGCAGGCTCCCTGCCGAGCAAGGAGCCCGATGTGGGACTCGATCCCAGGACGCTGGGATCATGACCTGAGCCGAAGGCAGCCGCTTAACCAACTGAGCCACCCAGGCGTCCCAAGACCCACACTCTTAACTATTAGGTAAAATGCCTGGGTCCACTGAAAATAAAATTATGTTAGCAATGAAGAAGAAAAAGAATGATATAGGGATGATCCCTTCTATCAACAACCAACAGAAGGAACCAATCAGGGAATGATACAGTTTGGGAAACTCTCTCTCACTGGAATATCCCATTCCGCAGCACCCTTCCTAAACGTACCTGAAGAAAAAGATGTCAGTTATTTTTCCTAAAGATCTAAAACTCAGCTCAAAGTCACTGATAAGCAGGGGAAACAAATTTCCTAAAAAGCCAGTAAAATCAGCTCTCAACCAGCCAAAACATGGATTAATGCCTTTAACAAAAAGTAGTTTCTTTTGTAGGCGTGAAAGCATGACTAAAAGCAATCTGTTCTGTAGGGTAAATGGAAAATCAGTCCTGAAGCTTCTTGCTTTATTATATCCTTTGGTCCCTTTAAAAACCCGAAATACTCAAACCTTGCCGTTTTTGGTTTGATAAAGGGTACAAGATAGGAAACAGCAAAGCAGATCAATGGCCCTCCAGTAGCAGGCTTGAGCTGGAAGTCAGAAGGCTGGACTGGTTGCTGCGGGGTCGGGTGGGGCAGTACCGGGTGAGTGAGGCTGATTAGAAGCCAAAGGACAATAGGCTAGGGACCGAGAGTGTTAAGCTCTAAACACCACTGTGACAGACCGAGGTACAACATCTCTCTTCACAGATTCACCATCCTCATTTACTCCCCCAGCCCTGCCTCCACCTGTTGAGCGCCATGGTGACTGTAGCTCCCTGTTGCATCTCCTGAGAAGCGGCCACCGCGGCCTCTGCCAATGATGCCACCGCCTGGGTGGCCTCTGATGCTTGCGTCGTCTGGATGGTCATCTCACCTCCCTGTAACGTGGCCCAGTTTTGTTCCACCTGAGGCAGAAAGGACATGTCAGTAAAGAATCAAAGGCACAAAAGGAGTATAATAAACTGCTACGTGCTCAGCCACACACACACACATTTTTAAATTAACATGACCTACGGTGCACAGGATAGGGTTTTTAGTGTGCTATCTTTCGTGTCTAAAAAAGGGGATATTAGAATATATACTTGAATTTGCTTATATATGCGCAAAGAAATTCTGAAAGGACACAAAAGAAACCACTGAAAATTTTTCCTCCACGTATGGGGGGTGGGAAGGGAGTTGTGGGAAGAGGTTGGATAGGAGACAGAAAGCCAGATTTTCCAATGTACACTTTTAAATAATTTTTGAATTATCTGAGCCATATCAGTGCAATACCTACTCTTTTGATTCGGTAATATATTACTATGGCTCAGATTAAAATAACTTTGAATAGACCATAAAATTCAAAAGTTAGAATTTCTGGACAGTAAATGTAATTCTAAAAATATTCAAATGATACCAAAGGATATGCAATGCCAGTATTCTCAACCTTTTGTCCAGATGTGACCACTGTTAACCTATTTCTTATGTGTCTTTGCAGGGGTATTCTCTCTCTAGGCAAGTATATTTACACACATACACAACTCCCTCCTATTTCCCCCTTTCTACGCCCTTGTAAAAAATAAAAATGGCAGCTTATTCTACATTATCTCTTTGGGCCTTGCTTGTTTCACCCACAATACATCTCCGAAGTGATTCTATTCTGGAACATATAAAACTGCTTCATTCATTCATGATGCATAATGATGGCTGCACAGCGTGTGTAGTATATAAGCACACCATGATTTATTTAACCAGCCATCTTGTAATGGGCATTTAAGACGTTTCTAGTCTTTTGCTCTTACAAACAGTACTGTGATGAGTATCTTTACATACTACGTTGTATATTTTATGGGAGTCTATTTATGGAGTAAATTCCTAGAGGTGGGATTGTATATTAAAGTTATTTTATATTTTAATTTTTGATGGAAACTGCCAAATTCAGGAAACTTTTTTTAATGTAGCAAAAATTGCTTTCCTTTTAGTGGAGAGGAATTACGAAGAAATAAAATAAAACATACCAAAAAAATTTTATCTGGTGAGAGAACAGACTAGAATTTAGTTCTGTGAGATCAAGGACAGGGGTTATCTTGGCATTGGCATTATTAACATTTGAGGCCAGACGAGTCCTTGCTGCGGGGGGGCAAGGGGTGTGGGGCGTGGGGGTTGTCCTGTGCATTCTAAGATGTTTAGCAGCACCCCTGGCTTCTGCCCACTCACTAGATGATAACAGGACCCTCCCTAGTCATGACAATCAAAAACATCTCCAGACATTATCAGATGTACACATTATCAGTGTACAGGGGCAGGGGCTGTACCCTAATTGAGAACCAGTATAATGCTCTACATTTTGAGATTTCTCAGTCCTGGATACCTGTATCTAGCTACTTCAGTCCATTTTGCTCAGTAAGTACAGTTGATTAATTATTCCCCCTCAAAAACAAAAAGCAGCAGGGGCAGTGAAAGCAATTTCTATTTGAAATCTGGATGGTAATAAATCAGTGCACTCAGGTACAGTATCTCCATGGACTGGGGTCTCAGGATGTTAGCTGTGCTCGCTGGCGCTCCTGGGGCTCCTGATCACATGGGTCGGGCCCAGAGAGTGGAGAGCTTGTGCTTGCAGGTCAACTTTGTCCCAAAGAAAGTGTCCAAGCTCAGGAGAGGCAGATATTTAAAGTGCCTCCTGGGGGCATCTGGGTGGCTCAGTGGGGTAAAGCCTCGGCTTTCGGCTCAGGTCATGATCCCAGGGTCCTGGGATCGAGCCCCACATCGGGCTCTCTGCTCTGCGGAGAGCCTGCTTCCTCCTCTCTCTCCCTGTCTGCCTCTCTTGCCTGCTTGTAATCTCTGTCTGTCAAATAAATAAATAAAATCTTTAAAAATAAATAAATAAATAAAGTGCCTCCTGCTTTTTTATTACCATACTGAGACGATGACAGTGCTTCTCAAAATGCTTGTCAAAAGCCTCCCAGAAAATGGGACATTCTTTTGAACTGCCCTAGTACTTGCCCTGAGTCCTCATGGGCAGCGGGCAATGCCAGCACGCCCCCGGAGCCCATCTCTAAGAGGTGGAGACAGCCCATTTCCTCCTCGCAGAGCTGCAAAGTTGCCCACTCAGGAACTCACAAAACTCTGGCTTCCCAAGAGTTAATATCTCTTTGATTTCATTACTCTGGCGAGTGTCACCGCAAATGATGCCACTTTTAATGGCAAGTTACACTGCCAATTTGTAGATGGTCTATGATTCCCCTCAAAACACCAGCCAGAGCTGGCCAGGCCCTGTCACCTTCTGCCATTAAACAGTCTTCCTCTTTCCAGATCTGCCCCTCTGTATTTTTGCCCATCCCACTGCAGAGCTGGGCCTGTGAGGCTCTCCCAATACTCAGACTCCGATGGCAGCAATTTAATGTATACACATTTAGTTACAACTGTATTTGTAGCAAAAATGGTATTAGAAAGTTGCCATATACAGTATACTTTAAGGAAGTTAAATTATATGGCATGAAAGATTAATGGATGGTGGCAAAGGGTAGAGAGGAAGTAGGAAGAAGAAGCAGACGAAGAGATTTCTATTCCGAATAATGGCAGGTGATAAATAAATCACTTGGGTGTTAACATTTCTTTGGAATTTCCTATTCTTCAGTCTCAGTGCTTTAGTTGTATTTGCTTGAGCTCTTGTTGCTCTCCCTTTCCATCTGTTGGGAGCCACTGTGTGGTTATCTATGCCGGATGTCACCATGTCCCAGAGAAAGGGCCCCAAGCCCTAGGAGGGAAAGATATTCAGAGGATGTACAGTTAGCATCAATGCTTTTTTGAGAGACCCACTCCAATGAGGCCCTTCAAACTGTGGTTACTCTATCCCTCTAGCTACAGTGAACCACTGAGGCCCGTCCACACGCTCATGGAGCCACGCACTGCATGTGCTATTCCTTTGATGGGGACACAACTCCCACCCTCGCTTCTAGTCTGACCGCAGGGGAACCTGAAGGAGCCCAGACAACTTCTTCCACTCCTCTGTGGTCCGAGGCTCAGGACCTCTCCTATGTCCCATAGCACCCTGGGCTTGCTTCCTCTAGATCCTTACCTCATCGTCTTTGTGCTTTGATGTGTCTTTTCTCTACCACCTACCTGTGTGCTCTCTAAGAGCAAGAGCAGTCTTTATTTTCCTGTGTCTATCAAATCTACAGTAAATGGCACAGGGCTCAGAAAGTGTTTACTGAATGGCAGGATGGAGAACATATTCCTTTATTCATGTTTTCCTGCTTGTACTTCAGCCTACTTATATTTCAGGTACACTGATATTCATTAAAAAAACCATCTAGAATAAGTCATGCTACTATTACATGTGGAATGGTTCAGCTTAAAATTCATATCTTCAATTCTTGTTTCTTCTTCTTCTAACAGAACCACATATACCATTATGATCAGATACCATTCTATTTCAAAATTTGACTTCTGACACTTAAGTGCAATGAATATCACCACTACCAACTGGTGGTCTTATCACATGACAGGATAAATTCTCAAACCCATTTGCCTTTGTAAGTATGCCATCAAAACTGAAATTAAATATTTTGAAATCAAGATAGTTTACTTCATATTATTTTAAAATTCTTTCCTTGTTCCTTTTTTCTTAAAGTAGGTTCCACGCCCAGTGTGGGGCTTGAAATCATGACCCTGAGCTCAAGAGTTGCATGCTCTTCTGAGTGAGCCAGTCAGGTGCCCCAAAAGTCTCTCTTCTTTTA
This sequence comes from Mellivora capensis, assembly GCA_004024625.1. Lineage (NCBI taxonomy): Eukaryota > Metazoa > Chordata > Mammalia > Carnivora > Mustelidae > Mellivora > Mellivora capensis. Next base: position 40,350 of record PISX010016787.1, on the reverse strand, counting down.
AAGTTTGTGTATTCATGTAAGAAATTTCTTCACCCAACATGGGGCCCGAACTTACAACATGGGCCCTAAACTTGCTGAGCCAGCCAGGAGCCCCTATTTCCTTGTTCATTTCTAAATGTCTATGTAACTTATAGTGTCTTTAATTAGTTTTAAGGTGACTAAAGTTAGAGAGATTTTTTTGTTTCTTTGTAGCTATGGGTAACCCTTGAACAACACAAGTTTGAACTATATGGGTCCATTTATGGGGGGATTTTTTAAAAAATAAATACAGGGTAGTACTATAAACAGGTCTTCTCTTCCTTATGTTTTTTTAAATACCATTTTCTTTAGCTTGCTTTATTGTATGAATACAGTATATAATACATATAACATAAAACATGTGTTAATTGACTGTTTCTGTTATCAGTAAGGCTTCTGATCAATACTAGGCTATTAGTAGTTAAGTTTTGGGGGAATCAAAAAGTTATATGTGAATTTGACTGCAACAGGGGGGTTTGTACCCCTAACTCTCATGTTGTTCAAGGGTCAACTGTACTTAGATTACTGGGTATTCTCAGGACAGAGAGTACTCAAACAGATTTGGGAGACCATATATTACCAGAAGAGACTGGCCCCCAATGGTCCTTCTAATAAATTTAACTAAATGTAACTAATTGAATGTTGAAGGCAGTGTAGTCTAATGGTAAGAGCTCTCACTGGCAAGGTTAGGATAACAAAATGACCTCACAACTTCTAAAAGTAGAGGTATCATTTATTTTTGTAAAGTGCTTTCTCTTCCTTGTAAGAAAAGATGCTAAATACAAGGCAGTAGGATGTTTTTACTGAGTCATCTGATACAATGTTCATTAACTTGATGTGGTCTTATCTGCCCTAAGCAGTGAAATATTTTGAGTAATTCCAGTTCTTAGGGCTCAAAACTGACATGCTAACAACCATGTCAACATCTAGAAGGAATGAGAATGCAAACAAATCACACTACAAAATCTAAAACATTTTGTCACTTTCTGAGATAACCTGTGCTACTTCTCTTCATATCATTTTTGTCTCATTCTAAGTGTGCAAAGAGTTACATTTTTTAAAAAATCTGTATGAATTTCAGTATTTACCAGCAGGCTCTTTCTGTCATTCACCCATTCCTACAATAGATAACTAAAAATGTGCTAAAAAAGCCGTAGATGAGTCGCTGAGATTTTTTTTCCTAATTCTTCATATTTTTCCGTGAAATTCTGAATTAACTGACCACTATATATGTGAAGTTATTTAGTAAAATGGGCTTCAAAGAATTCGTCTCTAGGGAAGTGTTTAAGAAACAAAGAGCTGCTTTCCTTAAATAGTACCAGGAAACATTCAGTAGGTAGATACAGTTGATGACTCTGATTAAGTCAGAGTAAGAAATCTCGTGAATGGAGCCACCACTGTCTTTTCTATCTCTTTCACATGTCAAGTTCTAGTGTTGTCTAGTGTCCTCCAGTTCTAGCGTCTGGGGACTGACGGATTTTTCCCTCCGCTAATCCATACTCTTACATGATGTTTATATACTTATAAAAGTAAATATCCTGTTGACTGTCACTTTTCCATACTGTAAAAACAACTGCTGTTCCTGCCCCCAAACCTTCTCAGACTCCCTAGCTGGAAACATTCTCTCCTGAAGGCACAGACCACTGTGCAGCCTCTACAGCATGGACCAGAGTTCATCTACGGAGACACTTCTCTCTCCCACACAGCGGGGGCAGGAGGAGCATCTGGAGAGCAGGGTTCCTGTGTACGCCACTCCACACATCTAACACATCAGCGCAGCACAGCAGGGGCTCACTTCCTGCTGGCCGACCGGGGAGCCTGGCTGTGTTTCTCTCCATCTCACTAGCCATGAGAACTTTCTCAGTTCTCTCCATTTCCTGAGTTGTATACATGAAAATGACTTTGTGGTGTTCTGAGTGGAAATGCCCCATGGTTGTGAACAAGGGTGAGATAATATTTTTAGCTTTATTTCTAATACTGCTCGTTGACATCTGTTGGCTATTTTTCAAGCTTCAGGGCTATACCATACTGGTACCTTAGGGGAAAAGCCCACAGTGCCTTAACCTCACAAATGGCTCAGGCCTCAGAGCCTGGACAACATTTTCCAAATGCATTACTCAGCTTCAATCCTTTGTGACTCTGGGCAAGTCACCTAACCTCTACATGTCTCAGTCTTCTCATCTATAAAGTAAAGAATCTATTCTTAATAGGGTTGAGCACTTAGCTTACCAAGTGCTCAATTAAGGTTCACTACCTTTAGGTTAACATCCCATAATTACCTTGATTTTGGTAGAGAAGGATTTTCTCATAAAGTCTTTTCAAAGGCATTATTTAAAATGTAGTAAATCATGGCCACTGATTTACAAATATTTTTATCCCTCCAAAGAATTCTTTAGTATCTCCAGTCTTAATGATCAATTTTTTTTTAATAGAGCCCAATGACTAAATCTTTGGGATTCACAGCATAAAAGTATTACATGGATAATCTTTTTATTGTGTATTATACAAAATGCTATATTGCAAATGTAAAATTACAAGTTTCTGACAGGTCTATCATGAAGATCTATGAATTTCAATTATTAAAATTAATATACACGGCATAAGATATTTTGTAAAACTGTCATGGCCTGATGTTTTAAAAAGCTTAAATAAAATAATGCTACAGATGTGTTGGCTACCCAGTCTTTTTAATCTTCTGGACCCTAACTACTCCCTCACCTATACATTTAAGTATTTAAGTCAATGCAGACCAAATCCTCTTTCTTACCTCTCCATCAGCCACTGCAGAATAATTCACTTGGGCAACAGTGACTGTGGTTGGCAATTCGGAAGCATCAGCCAATGTGGCTACTGTTGCCCCTGTACCAACCTAAAGAAAAACACGGAGAGTGGTGTCAGCGGATGGATCCTTCTACCTCTCCTTTATTCAGAAGTTAAGATTCATGTAATCCCAAATTCAGCACAGATAATGATTAATATGCTTTGTAATGTGAAATGAGTTACTAAAATCATATCTCAGACACATGAGTTTCAGAATTCTATTTCAACCCAATAAATCAATATTAGAAGCATCACATTTCACCATTGGTAACTAGCATCAATCAACCAACTTTCTACTTTCACCCCGATATGAATTTTAGAGGTTCCCCATCTACCAGCAAGTTGAGTTTTACCTCAGGAGAGGTAATTCAGAAGGAATAGCTCCTGCCCCTGATAGAATGAAACAGTACAAAAGAAGCCATTTTTACAGTGCTTTGTTTTGAAAATGTCCAGAAAAAGCTATCGATGGCTCTGGATTTAACAAATTGCAGACAATTTTAAATCTTATTAAAAAATCAATTTCAGATAGAAACACTTTGGGGAGCTATAAAAAGGTTAATAAAGAGTTTGCATGACGAAAATTTTCTCCAGTCTGAGGCAAGGTGCCCACCAATCTACTTCACAAACCACAATCTGATAACATAGGTTTACTTACCTGGATAAGTGAGACAGTGCCATCAGGGTTACTAAAGGTCTGGACTACGGTCTGTGATGGTACAAGATGGGCTATACTGTGTGTAGTTGTGGCCTGTGTTTGTGTTTGCTGATCTTCAAAAGCATACAAAAGGTCCTCCCGCCCATGCTGTTTATAACAGTTTTTAACTATGGTCCGTAGTGCCTGGGTCCATGAAACCTGTCACCAAAAGACCAGACAAGCATATTAAAGTCACAAAGAATGTTGGTTATTCAGCCCTACTATGGAATAAGCAGGTACTTATTTATCAAACCAAACCAAGCCGGTACAGAATAAGCTCCCTTAGGGTTATTTCCCTTACACCTATTGTGGCACAAAGAAACTCAGCACCAAGCATCAAAAATTTACCACTAGATTCCTTTCCGATCAAAGTCTGGTTTAGCTTTTGGGTTTTATACTCTTCTAACCTGAGGCCAAATCTTAAATTTCGCACAAAAGAAGGTTACCCTTTTGTCAAGAATTTTATATTAAGATTCTCAATAAACTTCCAGGATAACTAAAAAACAATTTGCAGAAAAAGCAAGGGACGACATCTAGCTGAGTCCATCTTTTTAAAGAAAGAAGTATCATTATCAGCGGCCTCAACCAACTTGTCATCTCTTTAATTCTATATTTTTCTTTTTCAACAGTGGTTCCTGCTAACCAGAAATAAGGACGTTTCTAAGTCTTCAAAGTGCCTAATACTTTTTCTTTTTTTTTTTTTTTAAGATTTTTATTTATTTATTTGAGAGAGAAAGGGAGAGAGAGGGAGAGCATGAGAGGGGAGAAGGTCAGAGGGAGAAGCAGACTCCCCATGGAGCTGGGAGCCCGATGCGGGACCCAATCCCGGGACTCCGGGATCATGACCTGAGCTGAAGGCAGTCGCTCAACCAACTGAGCCACCCAGGCGCCCCCCTAATACTTTTTCTTAATGTTTCTTCAGTTCTTCCAAGCACCTCATATAATATTAAAACTGCTCCAAAAGGCAAGTAGGCAGAGAGCAGAGTAAACTCATGGTCCCACCCCGAGTCTTTATAGAGATGAAGTGATGGAATGGGAAAGGCTATAACTCAACAGCAAACCTCTCTAGAAGACAGGTTCGACTTTCACACATATATTTTTAGACTTTTTAGCATAAGAAGTGGAATCCCCAAAATTGAGGTAGTTGATTCAGAGTGGAAAAGCAACAGGCTACTCAGGTCTGAGAAACCCTCACCCTCTGCTTTTGCTCTTCTGTGCGGACGTCGCTCCGGACATTCGCCCATGGGATATCTTCAGGCCACCAGATAGGCTTGCAGCTTTCTTTGCCCCAGCCTGGTTTTCCCCGACCCGTGGAGTACTTGAGCATCTCTGGAATAAATGCCCGCAGCTGGGCCTAGAAGACAAGAGTGTGGTCATTAGCAGTCATGAAAAACATCTGGGATGTGCCTGTGTCTTCCACCAAATTCTTTTTTTTTTTTTTTTAAGATTTTATTTATTTATTTGACAGAGAGAGACTCAGTGAGAGAGGGAACACAAGCAGGGGGAGTGGGAGAAGGAGAGGCAGGCCTCCCGCAGAGCAAGAAGCCGGATGTGGGGCTCGATCCCAGAACCCTGGGATCATGACCTGAGCCGAAGGCAGACACTTAACAACTGAGCCACCCAGGAGCCCCTCCACCAAATTCTAAGATAATAAAACAGAGAGCTTTCCTGGAGGGTCTCAGAGAATTCCAAGATGTGACTGATGAGAACCCATTGTTTTCCACAGGTCTACAGCTCCATGGGGGGTTGAGAATTATACATATGTCAGTGAAGCATGCCCTAAGCTGTATTTCAATGACTTGGCCCTAGAAGATCAAGAATATCAGCCACCAACTGTGATTTCTTCCTAAGATACTATATGGATGCTATTTCCCTCATTTCCCTTCTACAGCCTTCCACACGGTTAAGGTGTCAAACAAAGCCGATGTGTTTTCAACATTGTTCTGGAGGTAGTAACCAGGGCAAGCAGATCAGAGAAATAAGAGGTGAGGAGCAGGTAGAATCATCACTATTTGTAGATGATACGACCATGCATCTGGAAACCCCAGAGAATCATATGAAAAACTACCATAAACAGTGAGAGCATTCAGGAAGGTGGCTGGTTACAAATGGGAAGTAGGCTCTACTTAAGAAAAAGGGAAAATAACCCTAAAGCTTTTCCACAAAGTTTCTGGTATGCTAGGCCCATGTCTGTGAGTCGGACATACATACAGAGTGATCTTAAACACACTGTGGACTTCATCCAGATTTATTTCACACATCGAATCCAGACCAGGCAGGTGTTAAACCAGAGACAACTGCCATTCTCCTGGCACAGTAACCACACTGAGCACGTACGTTGGAGGGGAAGGGGAGCTTACTTTGTGAATACTCTTAATTGCTGACGATGATTTTTGGCAAGAGAAGCAGTTTATCAAGTTATAATGTTCCTCCCCGGACCTGCTGCTTTCCTTTTAACCTCTGCAACACTCCAGAGAGAAGCAGCATCCTCCAACTAAGGACACATCCACACTGCCCCAACAGCTCAAGACCAAAATACATTTTGGTATTTTGGGAATGGTCAAGTATTAATGGGAGAATGAACGCAGCACCACTTCTGTATTCAAGAGCCTACTGAGGTATCAGGTATTCTTATTTGAATATTACTTCACCAGAAGCTGACACCAATTATTATACAATAGGAAATCATGAACCCAAATCAGTAAAGCTTCCCAGAACAAGGAGAGCTCTGGTTGATTGTGTTTACATCCTCAATCCTTTCACCTCCCCAAGTCTGTCTCTCCCAGACAGTCTCCTGCCTACAGGATATGATATAATACACCCCATATATATTTGGCTCTGCGGCATCGAGCAGTAGGCTAATAGAAAGTATCCATTTGCAAACCCAGGCTATCAGCTGGCTCATGAGGTCACTCCTCCGGTTATTTTAAGAAAGTGCATCTCAAAGTCATTTTCCCCTTTATCCTGCTTTCCTGGGAGTCTGTCTTTTTCTTGCCTCAGATACAGAGAGAAGAAAAAGGCTTAATCCTCACATACAATATTTGCTTTTCTTCAAGGGTGGAAAAAGAAAAAACAACAACAATGGCTTTCTCAGATGCAAAATAAACTGATACCACACACTTTCACAAGTCTTTCTTTTCTTTTAAACCCAATAGCACTCTCCAAAAGTAGAGTTCTGTATATCCAGACCCGGCAGTCTGGAGATAACGACATAAGGCTCAACAGCTCTAAATTAACATAAGACTACAGTGTTCAGAAAGAACTCTGCCATCAGAAACACTTGGCGGACAGAGACCACTCCAGTCCCACCTGGAACTCCATACATTCTCTGATTCTGACGACTTTCAGCTTTTGATCCCACACCCATTCCCATCATAGTTTCTCACACCCCTCAGCTCTGGGTCACCTGGCACCTGGTGATGGACACCTTCCATCCTGTCTTGCTTTTTGGCTCTCTCACATCAGGCTTTCACTGAGTTGCAAGGACTCACAGGTTATAGGAAGTGTGGGCAGAGCACCGACCTACGCACTTAAAACCCTCCTATGCCTTCTCTCCAACCACCTGTCATAGTATTTGCTAGTAGAACCCTACTTTTATTCCCTAGACAGCCAAGCTCAAAATCTCAGTCAGCTTTACCTCTTTCCTTCAACACCCATCTAGCTACTCATTGCAAGTTCAATTCTTTCTTCTTTGAATGTCTGTGCTCACCATCCCTTCTTCTCCAGACCCACCTCATCCCCACTTCCTTGCCCAAGGCTAGTGCATCCTTCTAGTTGACCTTTTGAGGAACAACACGTTCTCCCCTTTCTTCCTCATCCCATGCATCCCTAACAGGCAGGTTTCCCTAAATGCTAACTTTTAAAATGGCCTCTCACTACTAGCAACCAAACTAGACTCCTTTGTCTAGCTCTTCCAGCCCACCACAATCCGGCCTCCCAGCACACTCAGTTCCTGCTAATTGCCAACAGGCAGCCTTAGTCCTATTTGGGTGAGTCTCTGCACTCTCTTAAGAACTGAACTCATTCCTGCTTCTATGCCTTTCAATTTGTTCCCCTTACTGGAGCACCTTCTCAAGCTACTACTCCAATGCCAACACTCATTCCTTATTGCCCAGCAAATCCCACATTCTTTGTGAAATATTTCCTGACTACTTCTCGAGTCAATTTCTTGTCAATCAGTAGTAAGAACGCAAGCTCTAGACTCAGAGAGCTGGCTCTGAACCCCAGCTCCCTCTGAATCTTAATTTTCTCAACTGCAAAATGATAATGTAAGTATATAGGGTCAATTCTGAGGATCAGAGATAGTGGGGATATACACGTTGCATTGACTTAACAGCAGTTTTATTATTACTTCAGTCATCAGCTCTTTTCTCAAATTCAAAGAAAAGTCAATGTTCTGAAACGGTTTTCTAGTACTAAACACACTGTGATGTATGGAAAGGCATTTATCCTCCATTTTTCATGTCGGGTATGGTGGGTATGGTGAAAAAGGCAGAAGGAGGCAGAAGAATGAGTTTATATGTATCTAGGTAAACATGGTTGAAGATGAGAAATAAAGAATGCTGGAATCAAAAAGTGACCATCAGGGGGCGCCTGGGTGGCTCAGTGGGTTAAAGCCTCTGCCTTCGGCTCAGGTCATGATCCCTGGGATTGAGAGCCCCACATCGGGCTCTCTGCTGAGCAGGGAGCCTGCTTCCCTTCCCCTCTCTCTGCCTATTTGTGATCTCTGTCAAATAAATAAATAAAATCTTTTAAAAATTAAAAAAAAAAAAAAAGTGACCATCGGGGCCAATTCCGTGTCCTGAGGAAGCAAGCTGTTACCAGCACGCCACAATGCACAGATGGCTCAGGTGATTTGCTCTGTGGGATCTTGGAGCACTTAAAAAAAAAAAAAAGTGTACAAGCAGATTACGAATGGAAGTCATCAGAAAATGGGACTCAAGTGTAACCGTTAATTAGAAGAGAGAACTAGAACTAGGCAGCCTGTCAGAGATGTTCCATGTGCTAGAAATCTCTGGATGGGAAATGTCTCAAAGTCTTGGGAAGAAGAGAGTAGGAGAAACAAGCAACAGACGGGGAAGGTTGCATCCACAGGCAAAACTCCATCAGAAATTTAAAAATGGGACCTGAGTCAAATATAACTGCTGGTATACAAGTTCTAATTCCTAAGCAGATTTTAACTTTTTACTAATTATCAACTGTATGAATTTGTCCCCATATCAAAACAAGAGGTAAAAAGTGCTTACTATTATAAAAGTTCAGTTTTCAAGTCTGTACATTTGGGGGATAAAGACCATTCTTTGCTTTTAAATTCACAGAAATGATGTGACTTCACTGAAAAAGATGATTTTGCACCAGACTATTATTTAATATTGTCCCAAATAAACAGTGCTCAGGCTAAAAGGGACTATCAATAAGGGAAAATGAATTACTCAGTATAGAAAGAGTTAAATTATTTCTTTCCAGAATTCAGCACTGTGCTCTCATTACCAGTTGGATTAATTACTGGTCCTGGAGAGTTTTGGAAACCCAAGCCACTCAATGTGCTTGTTAGAGAAGGTTTGTCTTTAATCCCCAGAGGAGACAATCAACAGGATCAGCAAAGGTAAAGCCTACCCTCTCAGGCTGTCCTTTAATTGGGCCGCAACAAGCTTTCCCAATCTCTCATTCTGATTTAGGGTTCTCTATGGGCTTAAAGTGCCCTGCTTGGTCAGTAAACCTACCCCAGACCAGCAAAGAGTAGAAAGTACCACTCCTTCCAGGGCACATTCAGAAAAAAAAAAAAAAAAAAAAAAAAAAAAAGATAAATTCCTGCTAGTGTCAGTCAAGAGTAAAGATTATGTGGAAACCATAGATGTTTTTAAAAAAATTTTTCTGAAATTCTAAAAAGTTTAATCTACCCAAAATGAGAGAATTCTCACTGTTAGAAATTTTCCACTTATAAATTCAGTAAATTCTTTGCTGTCCAATAATGCATTACCTTATATATTTCCAAATGCCCATCTTCTCTCATTCTATCTTTGCTTATACCAGAGTCTAGAATTTTTGTGGCCCCTGGTGTCTATTTTCCTTCAGTTACCCAGAAAAGGCTTCTCAAAATGTTTGCCAACTCCCTCTCCACTAAAAAGATGAGATTATACATAAAAGATTTCAAGAGAAGGCTGCTGAAAATAAAACTGTGCTGGCAGGTGATGTTTTCTATAGACTACAGGGAAACAGGAATGTGGCAGAGGAGGAAGACTGGGGGATTTTCAGACTGTGCCTTCATGATTTTAATTTAAAATCATGACCTTTGAGGTCAACAGATTCAATTACATTCAAATTGATATTTAAAGAGTATTAGAAAGCAAAAGCAAAATGATTTTTTTGTTTCTACCACCAACCTCTGTTCATAGAAATAATAAAAGTGACTTTCTTTATTAGAAACACCAATCCTATATCCTCCATTCCCTAGTAGCCCCAGCATAAACACTGGCTCCTTTTAATCTCATTTCCCCATAAAACACATTCCCACAGAAACATGGGAAGAACAAGTTTGGAAGGAAAGGTAAGTTCAGAGAATAGGAGGGACAGTCAATGAAGACACTCATTTCGAGACTCTGCTCTCAAGCCAACCCTTCTGCTGTCTTTGCACCCCATCAACCTATCAAACTGTTCCCTCATATTCTTCAAATTGCTCTTAAAATTCTATCTTCCCTTTGAAGGAGTTTCGGATTGGTCCGTCTCTGCTACCTCATCTCAGCTGTACTCTTCTGTACAAAAATCTAAATAAACAAAGTCCTCTTTTCCATCCACCTTTCCCAATGCAGTCACCTGTCAGCAGCAGAATATCCCTACTTATACACCAAATTCTATGTGTTTACATGAATATATGATGGAAAGCACAGTTTTAGTTTTTTAATTTTTTATTAAAAAGATTTTATTTATTTGACACACACACACACACAGAGCACAAGCAGGGGGAGCAGTAGGCAGAAGGAGAGGGAGAAGCAGGCTCCCTGCTGGGTGGGGAGCCCAATGCAGAACCTGATCCCAGGACTCTGGGATCATGACCTGAGCCAAAGGCAGACCCTTAACTGACTGAACCACCCAGGCGCCCCTGAAAAGCAGTTTTATGTGATGAAAGAAAACACAAATGGTACCATATTGTACATATTTTACTACAACTCACTTTTCCCACTCAGCATATTGTCACAGAGATCTTCTCGTAGTAGTGCAACTAGAAAAATCTCATTTTTAAAAAGTAGTTCCCGGGGCACCTGGGTGGCTCAGTGGGTTAAAGCCTCTGCCTTCAGCTCGGGTCGTGATCCCAGGGTCCTGGGATCGAGTCCCGCATCCGGCTCTCTGCTCATCGGGGAGCCTGCTTCCTCCTCTCTCTCTGCCTGCCTCTCTGCCTACTTGTGATCTCTGTCTATCAAATAAATAAATAAAATCTTTTAAAAAATTTTTTAAAAAAGTAGTTCCCTAGTATCCATGATATAAATTTTCTGATTTTCTTTAACCATTCTCCTGCTGATAAGCATTTAGGTTATTTACAGTGTTTGTAAAAATGTTTCTTGTGCACAGGTGTGGGTTTCTAGCAGGGAAGTGAAATTGCTGGTTAGGAGGTATATGCATTTAAATTTTTTTTTTTTTTTTTTTTTTTTTAAGTAGGATCCATGCCTAGTGTGGAAACCAACTCAGAGCTTAAACTCACAACCCTGAGATCAAGAGTTGGATGCTTAACCTACTGAACCACCCAGATGCCCTTGCATTTAACATTTTAACAGACACTGCCAAATTGTCCTCCAAAAAGTGCCAACACCACTCCCATTAACAATACGCACAATACCCATAGTTTCCAAACCCTCCCTCAAATTTTATTAACCAGCTTTCTTATTTCAATTCATTGAATGTGGGGGAAATGGGAATTATTTTAATTTTCATTACGTGACATTGAGAATCTTTTTATAAATTTACTGATTTCTTTTTCTTTTGTGAATTGTTCAGAATGCTTTACTTATTTTTCTTTTTTTTTTTTTAAATTTATTTATTTGTCAGAGAAAGAGGGAGAGAGAGAGAGCGAGCACAGGCAGACAGAGTGGCAGGCAGAGGCAGAGGGAGAAGCAGGCTCCCTGCTGAGCAAGGAGCCCGATGTGGGACTCGATCCCAGGACCCTGGGATCATGACCTGAGCCGAAGGCAGCCGCTTAACCAACTGAGCCACCCAGGCATCCCTTTACTTATTTTTCTAATTATCTCTTTCTTATTAATCTGAAGGAAGTATTAATCTGTTCTGGATATTACTACACTTTGCCATATGATCTGCAAATATTTTCCTCTAGTCTAGTTGTATCCTGCATATAGAATTTATATGCCTATTTCCTTCTATTAGTATTCTAAAACGTGTCATTATTCTTTTACTCTACTCAAAATACGCTTATGTTCTACTGAAGAATTCAATACTTTTGTTACCAATAATTTTGTCCATCTCTTAATCTCATCCTGCCTACCTAGTATTTACAAAATGTCATCATATACATAAACATTTTTTAATAACTTAGATGGTAGAAAAGGCCTACTTTGCATATAGATTTTGCCATTACAGTAGGGAGAAGCAGTTTGGAACTGTTATCTACAACAGTGGTTCTCAAAGCTGGCTGCACACTGGAATCACCTGGAGGGTTTAAACACTATACATGCCTGGATCTCGGCCCCAAAGATTCTGTTTTAATTGGTCTGGAGTATGGCCTGGGCACTAGAATTTTAAGTTCTCCAGGTGATTTTACTACGTGGTCGAGTTTGAAGACCACTCTATTAATATTTTGTTTGTCATAAAATATACATAGCATAAAATTTATCCCTTTAATATGTACAATTCAGTGGCACTAAGTGCATTCACAATGCTGTACAACCATCGCTCTGACTTCCAGAATTTATTCATCATCATCCCAAACAGAAACTCCGTATGCGTTAAGCAGTAACTCCCCATTTCTACTCCTCCCCTAGCCATGGTAAATTCTACTTTCCGTCTCTATGAATTTGCCCATCCTAGATACGTCACAGAAGTGGAATCACACACAGTATTTGTCTTTTAATGTTTCTACTCTTTGGGTAGAAGAGGCCAGACCTATGCTTTTTCAAAACAATACTCAAAAAACCTAAATTGACAGCTGATTAATATTTTCTAAGTAAAACATGTCAAGCTGTGTGGATAACTTCTTCGTAACGTAGCAATCACTGTGCTGAATGTTTCTGAAGGTTTTTCTTGAAAACTGGTGAGGAATTACTATCCTATTGCATCATCACCCCCAAGAGACTATTAAAGCAACAAAGACTGCCCCAGTGAGAGTAAGAGGAGGACAGTAAGTTCAGGTGAGGAAAGGGAAGAGACAAGGGGAAAAGTAGCAGATTTTTAAAAAGTATAATTACTATAGAATATTTATATTAGTTTTAGGTGTACAACATACTGGTTTGACAATTCTAAATATTACTCAGGACTCACCAATTAAGTGTAGTCACCATCTGTCACCATACAATGTTATTACATTATTGACTATATTCCCTATTCTTTTTCTTTTTAAATTTTATTTATTTGACAGAGCGCACAAGCACAAGTAAGGGGAGCGGCAGGCAGAGGGAGAGGGAGAAGCAGGCTCCCTATGCAGAGCTCGATCCCAGGACCCTGGGATCAAGGCAGATGCTTAACCATTGAGCCATCCATGTCCCCCTATATTCCCTATTGTTTCACCTCCATGACTTATTTTAGAACTAGAAGTTTGTACTTCTTAATCCCCTTTATCTATTTTGCCCATCCCCCCCTCACCTCCCCTGTGGCAACAACCAGTTTGATCTCTGTATTTAAGAGTCTGTTTTATTTTTTAGATTCCACATAAAAGTGAAATCATATAGTATTTGTCTTTCTCAGGCTGACTTATTTCATTAGCATAACACCCTGTAGGTGCATCCTTGTTGTCACAAAAGGCAAGCTCTCATTCTTTTTAATGGCTGAGTAATATTCTATTGTGTATATACCACCTCTTCCTTATCCATTCATCTGTGGATGGATACTTAGGTTGCTTCCATATCCTGACTATTGTAAATAATGTTGCAATAAACACAGGGGTGCATATACCTTTCTGAATTAGTGTTTTTGTTTTCTTTGGGTAAATACCCAGTAGTGGAATTACTGGATCACATGGTATTTCTATTTTTTTTTTTTAATTTTTAAAAAACTTTAAGTTTTTCTATTTAAGTAATCTCTACACCCCACATGGGGCTTGAACTCATGACCCAGAGATCAAGGGATGCATTGCCCTTCTGACTGAACCAGCCAGGCGCCAACTAATTTTTTTTTTTTTTAAGAGAGACAGAGAGAGTGCAAGCGATGTGGGGAGGGGCAGAGGAAGAGGGAGAGAGAGAATCTTAAGCAGGCTGCACATGCAGCATAGAACCCAATCTCATGACCTTGAGATCATGACCTGAACTGAAACCAAGAGCTGGTTGTGTAACCAACTGCAACACCCAGGTGCCCCAGAGTCCCAGTATTTTTAATTTTTAGAGAAACCTCCATTGTTTTCGACAGTGGCTGCAACAACGTACATTTCCACCAACAGTGCATAAGTGTTCCATTTTCTCTATATCACCACCAAACTTATTTCCTGTCTTTTGGATACTAGCCATTTTTATTGGTGTGAGGTGATATCTTATTGTGGTTTTGATTTCTTCCCTGACAATGAGTGGTGTTGAGCGTCTCTTCATGTGTCTGTTGGCCATCTGTATGTCTTTTTTGGAAAAATGTCTATTCAGGTTTTCTGCCCATTTTAAAAAATTGGATTGTTTGGGGGTTTTTTTGGTATTGATTTGCATAACTTCTTCATATATTTTGGATATTAACCCTTTAACAGATATATCATCTGTAAATATTTTCTCATATTCAGTAGGCTGCCTTTTGGTTTTGTTGACCATTTCCTTTGCTGTGCAAAATATATTTATTCTGCCACAGTCCCAATAGTTTATTTTTGCTTTGTTTTCCTTGCCTGAAAAGACATATCCATAAATATGTTGTGAAGGCAATATCCAAAAGATCACTGCCTATGTTTTCTTCTAATAGTTTTATGATTTCAGGTCTCACATTTAGGTCTTTAATCCATTTTGAGTTTTATTTTTATGTATGGTGAAAGTAAGTAGTCAGGTTTCATTCTTTTGCATGTAGCTATCCAGTTTTCCCAACACCAAGTGTCTTTTCCCCATTGAATATTCTTGCTTCTATGGTCACAGATTAATTGACCATTAATGATGGATTTATTTCTGGGCTCTTTATTCTGTTCTATTGATCTTTGTGTCTATTTTTGTGTCATTACCATACAGTTTTCATTACTATAGCTTTATAGTATATTTTGAGATCTGGAATTGTGATATTTCCAGCTTTGTTCTTCTCTCTAAAAACTGCTTTGGCTATTCTGGGTCTTTTGTGATTCCATACAAGTTTGTTCTAATTCTGTCAAAAATGCTATTAGAATTTTGATAGGGGTTGCACTGATCTGTAGATTGCTTTGGGTAGTATGGACATTTTAATGATATTAATTAATTATTTAATTAATTTTTAAATTTTATGTAGGCTCCACATCCAATGTGGGCTTGAACTCACGATCCTGTGATTAAGAGTTGCATGCTCTACCAACTGAGCCAGCCAGGCACCCCTTAATGATATTAATTCTTCCAATCCATGAGCGTAGAATGTCTTTCCATTTGTTTGTGTTGTTTTCAATTTCTTTCATCAATGTCTTATAGTTTTCAGAATATAGGTCTTTCACCTCCTTGGTTAAGTTTATTCTGAAGTATTTTATTCTTTTTGGAGCAATTGTAAATGGAATTGTTTTCTTCATTTCTCTTTCTTCTACTTTGTTATTAGTGTATAGACTACAATAATTTCTGTACATTAATTTTGCTTCCTGGAACTTTACTGAATTTATTTATCAGCTCTAATAGTTTTTCGGTGGTGTATTTAGGATTTCCATATAGTTCCATGTCATCTGCAAATAGTGACAGTTTTACTTCTTCCTTACCCAACACTGGATGCCTTTTATTTCTTTTTCTTGTCTGATTACTGTGGCTAAGACTTCCAGTACTAATCTGAATAAAAGTGGTGAGAGTAGACATCCTTGTCTTGTTCTTGATCATAGAGGAAAAGCTTTTTCGCCACGGAGTATATGATGTTAGCTGTGGACTTTTCATATACGGCCTTTATTATGTTGAGGTATGTTCTCTCTAAAAGCAATCTGTTGAAGTTTTTATCATGAACAGATGTTGTATTATGTCAAATACTTTCTCTGCATTTCATGAGATAATCATATGGTTTTTAACCTTCCTCTTTTTAATGTGATGTATCACATTGATTTATTTGTGAATATTGAAGCACTCTTGCATTCCTGGAATAAATCTCATTTGATCATGGTGAAAGAATTTTTTCTTAAATGTATTGTTGAATTCAGTTTGCTAATATTTTGTTGAGGATTTTTACACCTTTGTGCATCAGAGATATTGGCCTGTAGTTTTCTTTTTTGTAATGTCTTTTTCTGGTTTTGATATCATGGTAACGCTGGCCTCACAGAACGAATTTGAAAATTCCTCTTCCTCCTTTTTTTTGGAATAGTTTGAGAACAAATTTTTTTTTTTAAAGATTTTATTTATTTGACAGAGAGAGATCACAAGTAAGCAGAGAGTCAGGCAAAGAGAGAGAGGAGGAAGCAGGCTCCCTGCCTAGCAGAGAGCCCGATGCGGGACTCGATCCCAGAACCCCGAGATCATGACCCAAGCCGAAGGCAGAGGCCCAACCACTGAGCCACCCAGGCGCCCCGAGAACAAATTTTTAAAGTTTAAAGAACTCTTCTTTAAAAGTTTGGTAGAATTCACCTATGAAGCCATTCGGTCCTAGATTTTTGTTTGTTGGGAGTTTTTTGTTTGTTTTTTACTTGTTAATTATTTTTATTTTTTAAAGATTTTATTTATTTGACAGTGCGAGTATAAGCAGGGGGAGCAGCAGAGAAAGAGGGAGAAGCAAGCTCCCTGATGAGCAGGGAGCCTGATACAGGACTTGATCCCAGGACCCTGGGACCATGACCGGAGCCGAAAGCAGACACTTAACCAACCTAGCCACCCAGGCTCCCCTGTTAATTATTTTTTAAAGTATGTATACATATGTATGTATGCATTTATTTATTTAAGTAATCTCCACACCCAGCGTGGGGCTCAAACTCAGGACCTTGAGGGTAAGAGTCACACATTCTTTTGACTGAGCCAGCCAGGTGCCCTGGAAGATTTTTTCTTTAAATAATTCAGTTTCATTACTAGTAACGGAAATGTTCAGATTTTCTATTTCTTGCTGATCCAGTTTTGGAAGAGTGCATGTTTCTACGAATTTACCCATTTCTTCTAGGTTGTCCAATTTACTGGCATATAATTTTTCATAATACTTTATATTTCTATGGTGTCAGTTGTTACTTCTCTTAACTTCTGATTTTATCCCTTTATCATTATGTAGTGCCCTTCTTTGTCTCAAAAAGGACGGCATTTCAACTGGGAATCCTATATTGTTCTTTCCAGAGATATTTCTTCTATAATTATAATTTTTGCCTGTATCTCTTCTAAGACAAATTCCAAGAAGATTTACAACTTCCCCAGAACAAGAGAATCTTACTGGACTCAAGTGTGGTAAAGCGTAGAACTGACTGCTCACTAGCAAAATCATAATCATTGTTTAAAGGCTTTAAGCAATATTGTAATTCCTAAATTCAAAGTGCAGTCTGGGAATTAGCAACAACACCAGCATCATCTTGGAGCTTGCTAGAAGGCAGAATCTCAGGTCCCACTAAAGACCAACTGAGTCACAGTCTCAATTTAAATGACAAGACTCTCAGGTAATTCTTATGAACACTGAAGTTTGAGAAGCACAAGTTAGCCCATTTTCTGGTTTCTGGTCTGAAGTAGCCTACAAAATTTTGCTAACCTGGCTTTCAAAATCTCTGAAAAAGATGGCATCAATGTTTCATTGCAAATGAATCCTGGGGTTGCAGAATCTACAACAAAATAATGATTTCTTCTGCTAAGCCTTATCTTAGCCTCCTTCAACTCTTATGCCAGGAGACAGGTGGATATGGGATAAGTTCTAGCCATTATTCTTAAAGGTGCCTAGAAATGCAAGTTTTCATTTTAGCACTAAAAATACTACAGAGCTATGTATTTTTTACCACACATACACAAACACACACACACACACACACACACACACACACACACAACTTCATCAGGTTCAAGATATATTTATAACACTTTCTATTTCTAAGTAAATGTTTATGTAAACATTCTATTACTAACATAGTATGATATGTGTACCAAAACCAAAAGTTAACAAAAAACAACAAAAACTACAGAGCTGCTTCCTAAAAGAACAAGAGCACTTAGTTCACAAAGAACTTAAGATATTCTATCATATGTAATTTCAATCTGTGTAAGAAAGAATTGTGATAGTTGTTAGAACAAGTCAAGCAAACAATGAATACTGTTACGCTGAAAAGAAATTTTAAAAATGCTTTAAAGAAAAAAAAAAAAAGGAAATTCCTTTAAGGGGCGCCCGTGTGGCTCAGTCATTAAGTGCCTGCCTTTGGTTTAGGTCATGATGCCAGGGTCCTGGGATCGAGCCCCACATCGGGCTCCCTGCTCAGCAGAGAGCCTGCTTCTCCCTCTCCCACTGCCCGTGCATGTGTTCCCTCTCTTGCTGTCACTCTATCAAATAAATAAAATCTTTAAAAAAAATTCCTTTAAAACAGTAAATGTTTAGCATAGATTAGCTGAAATACTCAATCTGAGTAATGATCACAATACAGTTCTAAAGAAAGAGAGAGAAAAAGCACTGGCAGTAAGGACTCTACCCTTTAATTCCATTTCTGTTTGTCACTAACTTGCTTCATAAATTGCTTCCTCTCTTTATGCCTCAGTTTTTCAGTATATTGTCACCTGTATTGTCCCACTTCATTGCTGAGCCAAATAAAAATTCCAGGTTTACTAACTTTCACACTAACAGTGTAAGTGAAAAATGGGTGAGAAATGATATGTTCAGGTTACTCAAAAGTTAATATAGGTAAGACAGACAGTAATAATAACTGGCAATACTATCTTTGTGTGATGCCTTCATTTTCAAAGCACTTTCCCCTATAATACCTCATTTTTTCTTCCTCTGATTCCATAAAGTAGGAGGGCATATAGTATTCTCATTTTCAGAAAATAAAACTGGGAGCCAGGGCTGTATGTGGTAGGACTAGGACTAGAGACTAGACCTTCCAACTGTAAAAAACCAGACTAATTCTCAAATTTGTGAAGAATTAAAATAACGGCACACATAACATTAGAACAGTATCGAATACAATTTACTCTTTGGATGACTGAGAACTCATCTGAGGATTGCATACAGAATTATGTTTGTGGGTTAGGATCATCAATATAAACATTAGTTATTTCCACTGCATTCAGTGCAGATAAGATGATCCATAGAGCTGTCTGATTAACCGAAGTCCAATTCTGTTACAGTGTACTTTTACAATTCTGGAATTTTATCACTTCAAGGAAGTCATGAATCACCCATATGGTCCGAATTCTAGAATTGGTGTCCAATTAAATTTACTTAGTCCTTCATGGCTACTGACCGCATGTGAGTTCTGCTTCTTTGACTATGAAAGAGGAATTATATATACACTCTAGAGAGCAAGGATTAAATGAGATACCCCTGTAAATAACTTAGTAGTGTGCCTTCCAAAACATCGTAGCTATCGAAGAGAAAAATAAGGGAAATAAAAAGAGATGTTGACATCTTTACCCAAATATAAAGTTCAACACACTTATACTTAAAAAAATTCAAGTTTAGGAATGCCTGGGTGGCTCAGTAGGTTAAAGCCTCTACCTTCTCTTGTTCTGATCGAGCCCCACATCAGGATCCCTGCTCAGCGGGGAGCCTGCTTCCCCCTCTCTCTCTCTGCCTGCCTCTCTGCCTGCTTGTGATCTCTGTCTGTGAAATAAATAAAAATCTTAAAATAAAAATTCAAGTTTAATATAAATAAAGAAAATATTTTTTGTGTTTCTATGGTTATAAAAGTAATTCGTGCTTATTAGACAAAGAAAATAAAAATCACCCATAACGCCACCATGCACAGATAATCACTGTTAATATTATGGTGTTATAGTAAATAGGTTTATATTGCTCTGAAGTTTTACACACATGCAACACACACACACACACACACACACACACACATTCTATGTGCATGTTTTAAACAAATGAAATTGGTTAACTCAATTATGTATCCCCTGAAAAAAAAAAATCTAACCCTCTCCCAAAGAACCACAATACAAAGCACTAAACAAAGTACTAAATAAAGCACTTGAATTAGAGTACATAAGAAATGTTATTTTTACAAGCAGTTAAAAACTACCAGAACTCTGTCCCACTGCAATAGAGAACAATTCAGCATTTTTGGTATCCAATATTTCACTGAATAGTAAATTTCTGGTCTCTTTTGGGGCTGTTCATCTTCTCAAGTAAATTCTAAACATCACCACTATAATTTATTCAAGCACTTTGTTCTCAGATTTTCCTATTGTAAACAATGCCATGGACATATATCCTTGCTTACCTGGAGGGCGTAACATACACAAGGTTAAATTTTGAAATGCACCACCACCCTGCTTTCTGGAAAGATCACACTACTGCACATTTCTCTTGACAGGGTGTTAAAAATGCTTATATTCCTATTCCCTCTCCTTCCTAGGTTTAGTTTGAAATAACACCCTGCTTTTATTATCATTAATAATGAAAGGTTTTGGGATCATTTAGGAAAAAAAGGTAACTGGCTCACATTAATTATAAGTATCTGAGGAAAACAATTGGGAAAAAAAAAAAAAAAGATCTGGGGTAAAAAACCCAGGATCCAAATACTCAGAAATTCCCATTCAGTTAGGAGCTGGGTTTTTCATCACACTGCTCACTCTTCCTCACCATCTGTCTGTTTTATTTCTTATGTATTACTTTTTAGTCATTTTCTGTGGGAGAAGGGAAAGGAGGGAACGTAGGACGGTGAAGAAAAGGGATGCCCCAACAAAATGTCTCTGAGTCTGAGTCTCATCCCCGACTTGAGGACCTGCTTCCCTTGGATCCATCACTACAAAAAACTCTCCCAAGTACATATTTCACAAGAATGGAAAACAGCACAGTTACAAATGTTTTACCTCCAACATGAAAATTAAACTGTTTGCTTTAACTTCTGGGGCATGATGATTTAATATCAAATTATTTCAGATTATATCAGATTATTTCAACCTAACATACCAAATGTGACCAAATGTGACAAAGAAGGAACAAAATGTCCATCACAGAGCACAACACCTCACATGCCTAACAGAGTAGTCTTAATCAGAAGCTTAGTTAACCTTATAGATACCTTGTATCTGAGGCACTGAGTAGATTCTTTACATCAGTCAGGTTAAAAAAAAATTCTCCTTACGTTTTCTTTAAGTAGAACGGTCTTAAGGACAGAATAATAGGTATGAAGTGACAGGAAAAAAGTTTAGCTAATGCTTTCCTTTCTGAACCATTATTTAGATATTCTTCAAGTGTTCACAGAAAGATCCATGAATCCAATAAGCAAAAGATCCCAATGTAGCTTTACAAACTACTGTTATCACTTCAGGCCAAGCGGTGGGTTCAGACTCAGCAGGAAAAAAGTGCCACCTCCTGATTAGCAGCGTGCATGTCTGCAGCCAGTGGACATGCACTTGGGAGATTTCCAACCCAGGCACCTACCACGCTGCTGGATGCGTTTTACTCTGACTCTTAGGTTATCTACTGGACAGATACTATTATTTAGAATTGAGAGGTTCTTCAGGTGCCGGGATCTGTTGTGGATGGCAGTCAAGAAGAAAACTCTCTAGAGCCCTGCTCTCAAATTCTAGCTGAAGAGATTGCAGATAAGTATACATGGTAATGAAGAAGATGATTTCAGGTAGTAATTGGTGTTTCTGAGACAGTAAAATAGGGGATGTGCTGGGCAGTGACTCAGTAGCAAGAAGCTCCATTAGATGGGATAATTGAGAAAGGCTTGTCTTGCGAGGTGACGTCTGAGCCAGACTTTGAACAGGGTAAGGTTAGGCATGTAATGATCTGGGAGAACAACACTTCAGGCAGAGGAAACTGCCAATCTTAAAGAATGGGCTTGGAGTGTTTGACAAAAAGAGGGCCAGGGTGGCCAGAGCACAGTGGCTGAGTGGGAGACTGAAGAAGAGAGCTGAAAGAGGCTGGATTCTCGGGTTAAACATGGCCTCAGAGGCCCCGGCAGTCTGAATTTGACTCGAGGAATGGTGGAAAGCCATTAAAGGGCTTAAATAAGACAGTGATATGAGCTGATCTAAGTTTTGGAAAAAACCTCTGGTGGTTCCATGAAGTACAGACTTCAGCGGGGTAAGAGTGGCAAGAAGGAGAGCAACAGAATCGATCAAGTGAAATAGTCTCTATGTGAGAGATACTTGGCTTGGGTGAGGACGGTGACAGGAACTGAAAAGAATGGTCAGATCCAGGGCCCATCTCAGAGCTGAACTGACATGACGTGCTAATGACTCATGTGGGAGTGAGGGCAAAACAGGGAACCGGAGGGTTGCTCCTATGCCAGCACTGGAGCAACCAGATGAACTGTGGTGCTGGTCACTGATACGGGGATTGTAGAGGGAGTGGAATGGGGCAATCAAAGGTTCTGTGTCTGGGGCATGCTGGGCACTGAATGTCTAGAGTGAGCGCTATAAGCTGGGCTGTAAACAGGATACAAAGGGGACATAAAGCCCGCAGGACAGATGAGACCACTTGGAAAGAAACTAAAGAAACAGACATGCCAATCCTGATCACTGTGACCAGGAGGAAGAACCAGCAGAAAAGCTGAGAGCAAGCACCTCGAGGCAGGAGGACATTCAGGAGAGTGTGGGGGCAGAAAGAGAGCAGAAGTGTTTAAAGGAGGAAATAATCAACTGTGTTAAATGCTGCTGGAAGACTGAATCAGATAAGAAAACCCACAACTGGGTTTAGCAAGAGAGGAATACATTAATAAAGAAATAAGGTAGGAAAATATGTTATAAAAAGGGCATATGATCTTGCCTAAGCTATCACTTTCAAAGCTGAGATCCTTAAAATGGACAATCTCAGCAAAATTCCTGAGCAATGCTGATTTATCAGGCTAAGTGCATCTTGACTTCCCTCGTCAAAGCAAGAAGAGAGAAGCAATGACTCAGAAGGGTATCCTAAATTTTCCATTCTTATTCCCCAGAGAGGGGAACCTTCCTTGGCGACAGCGCGGTGGTATTCAGAATTTGGAAAGAGGAGCAACTTAGCCTGAAAGACTAACAGTTTACTTGCCCTGCTTGGTGGTGGTTCATCAAAGTCCTGAGTCACCTGTCCAAGCAAACCAATTCCGAGCTACGAGTTTCTTTATCAAACCCAAGGGCCCAAGTGAAAGGAAAGAACTGCCAACCATGGATGAGAGCATTCTTCTGAGGCTACATCCCTTTCCCCAAGGCTGCTACCCTGCCAGACGCTGTCACACTCCAGCCTGTATCTTTCTCCGCTGGTATCACTAAGCATAAAACTGATAAGGCCCGCCCACACCCGGGCCACTTGTCTTTCTGTCTCCTCCTCACTTCCCGCCCCTTACCTGGGTCATTTTGTCCACAGAGACCGGAATTCCATCGATGGTGAGAGGTGGCAGCTCAGAGTTAACCTCCTGTGGCGCGGGGGCGTGTTCTGCCAGGGCGGACTCCAGGTCTTCCAGGATCATGCTCTTGTACTTCCGCACCTGCAGGGAATTAAGGGCAGCAGTAAACAAGATGCCCAACAACCAGGGAGGGTTGGTGCCAAGCAACCGGAGAGGGGGTGGGGCTGCTTCCTCAGCCGCGGCGGAGCCCTAAGAGCAAACACTTCTGCAACCAGCAGACAAAAATACCCGCTGGCCCCAAAGACATCACACTGTACAGAATTAAAGTGAATAGATGATGAAATTGCAGGTAATAACAGGAGAGAGGAGCCAGGCAGAAAAGTTTTACAGAAATACTGCTTCTTAGTTAAAATCACATTTTCTCATTCAACGCCAACCCCATTACCTGTTCCAGATCTAATAGGAATGGTGTTCTTTATTCTGCATTTCTCAGGCCATTTGATAAAACCTAGCTGTGACAGTTCACTACCAAAATCACTTCCAAGATCAGCAGGGACCATGTCTCTAAAACTCTAAGCAGCCTATCTGAAACTGCCACTACTTTCCTGCAAGGTCAGACTACCTAACAGGTGACTCAAGTGCTCGAGAGGCCGAGCTGAAAGGCATTGCGGGGAAAACAAGCCAGCTATACTGTAGCTGGGAGTCAAAGGTACCACTATCAGCAAGGCCCAGGGCCATAGAGAACCCCACAGTCAAGCTCTCCTCCTTTCTGGTCCTCCCTGGTGACAGAGGTAGCCTTAGAATCCATGATGTCTCTGTAGCTCTGACATGCCCAGGTCTGAACCAGGAATCATTGTTCTGACTCCTTTCCGTCCACTACTAGTGAAAGGTCTCTCCAAAGACAGAACTTAACAGCAGCACATTTGTACATGCACACACTCTTCCATAATGAACAGAAATGGTAGGCAGACATGGGATCCTACAACCACCAATAACAGGTTCACTCACTTATAAGAATACACAGGGGATAAGGACATCTTAGGGGATAACAAAGCAGCCATGGAATTGTGGAAATATAACAAGATGGGATAGGAAATTAACCTGCTTTCAGGGCTCAAGCCATTATCTTAGAAAAAAGGGAAGAGAAAATGAGGTATCCAAAAATTATGACAATATTAAATCCTGGGTTTTCTGCTCCAGACTGGACTCTCAATCAGGACAAACTTTCTTAGAAGTATCTCAATATGAGGATTAAAAAGGAACGATTCCCATAATCCATCTCAACCATATGGAAAAGTGAAAAATTACTATTGCCTACAAAGTACAACTTTTGCAGTTAGAGAACCTTCCAAATAGGTAAATAATGAAGGGGATGACAGAAAAATAGTACAAACATGTTTAATCATTATCATCCTAGAGATTCAGTTTTAGCCTGGTTTCTAACACAAAAGAAAGTTTCAGAAATCATTGCCAATATATTTACTGTAACATAAGCAGCTCGTGCTGCCATGGCAACTTTAAGGACTTTTATTTTCTGCTTTCTAGGTTTCTGTATCCTATGTAGAGTTTTTATGCTACCAGCCCAGATGTGGTCTTTGAACTTTAATGTATCAGGTTAAATCATTATATCAGTATGTAGGCCTGTAGTAAGAGTGAATGATAATAGTATAAAAATAAATTTCACCGTGCTAGAAATACCTGGCATTCAAAGACAGGAAAGCATTAGATTATTACTATTACATTAGCCAGTTTCAAACAATTTTGGCCATTTTTATGGATCAGGAAAATTCCAGGAATTTGTATCCAGGCATTTTGCTGAACTTACCAGTGCTACCTAATTCCTTAAAAATATCTTGAGTTTCAAAAAAAAAAAAAAATTGCTGATAGAGCATTTCTCCCAGTAATTTACAACAAAATAACTTTAGCTGTGACCACAGTGTTTTTAAGGTTGCTCAGTAAACCCCCAGAATGATCAAGCTAGTGTTTCAATTCGTTCTGACTTAGCAGTTCTCAGATGCATATTCTTTCTCATTTACCAGTCCTCTGAAATTGGGATACGTCTTGAAATTGCTGTGGATGAGGCAACGTGAGGCCCAGCTGTCCCAGGCTGCACACCTGTGAACACCGCTGTTCTCTCTAGGAGCATGACGGCAACCCCTTGCCTTTTCAATCAACAAACCATTTGAGAAAGGAATGTTGAGTCTTGGTTGCAGTTAGATAATCTCCGCAGTGATCTTTCTGGTAAGATCAAGAAACACCAGCATCAAACTTATTGCAGCTTGGAAAAAAGTCTAGAGACAATAGCGGAGCACTCTTTAAAGCCATGCAGCTTGGGGCGACTGAGTGGCTCAGCAGATTAAAGCCTCTGCCTTCAGCTCAGGTCATGATCCCAGAGTCCTGGGATCGAGCCCCGAATCGGACTCTGCTCAACAGGAAGCCTGCTTCCTCCTCTCTCTCTGCCTGCCTCACTGCCTACTTGTGATCTCTGTCTGTCAAATAATAATAAATAAATAAGTAAATAAATAAAGCCATGCAGCAGCACTCATGCTCTTGATGGCAGACAGGACAATATTACATGAAATGTCACAGACAATGATGACTTTGCAACAAGAAGTTATTCAGAGGCACTGGGCTGTGGAAGTGAAGAAGTTTTAGGAGTATCAGTTTATTTCATTTTCCTTTTTTGATACTATATAAAATGCAATACAATTAAAATCTATGTCTAAATAAGCATGAAAGAGCTCTTTCAATAAGCACAAAATAAAAATTCTAAGTGATCAGCACTGTGCTAGAGTCTGTCAATGTTTTTCAGTCTTCATGGTACACAAATAATGGTGCATCTTATAAGTGATAACTTCATGAACCTGATGATAGAGTAGGTTTGTTTTTCCAGCTTCTATCTGCTATTCCAAAACCACAGCTTATGCCTTTGTTACTTCATACCAATGTCACTGTCAACTAACTGGTTTTACAAAGTTAAAAATCACTTAAAAACAAAAACAAACTCAGCTGGTCTGCCTACCAATCTCTCTTCCCCCAATTCACTCTATATACCACTGCCATTTATAAAATATCTAAGCCCCGGGGTGTGTGGCCGGCTCAGTCAGTAGAGCATGCGACACTTGATCTTGGGGTCGTGAGTTCAAGCCCTATGCTGGGTGTAGAGATTACTTTTTTTTTTTTTTAAAGATTTTATTTATTTATTTGACAGAGAGAGAAATCAGAAGTAGGCAGAGCAGCAAGCAGAGAGAGAGTGGGAAGCAGGCTCCCTGCTAAGCAGAGAGCCCAATGCGCCTGCTCATGACCTAAGCCGAAGGCAGAGGCTTAACCCACTGAGCCATCCAGGCGCCCCTAGGATTACTTAAAAAAAAAAAAAAAAGAAAAAGAAAAAAGTATGTAATAAAAACTCCAAGCCCCTTTGGGAGCTGTATGATAAATATATATATATCTGAAACACTGGCTTATGACAATCAAACAATTTATTGAGTCAATTTATGTGTCAAGCATATACATTGTCTTAATTAATCCTCACATAATTCTATAAGGAAAATACTAGTATACCCATTGTGCAGCTAAGAAAAACAAGGCTTAATAAACTTAAGTGACTTCCCCAAATCATATAGTTAGTACACAGTAATGGCTACAAATCAAACTAATTTTTATCTAGCTCCAAAGCCAGTATATTCAGCCACTTTGCTATCATTTATCTTTTTTCTCAAAACCACTTCTACAGGTTCCCACTTCTCATAGGATGAAGTCCAAACTTCTCGGGCCAGCATTTCCACCTTTCTAATCATTCCCCACTTTGCCAATACTCCCCCAGTGGGGCCACCAGATACAGCTGTGCCTGCCCAACCCTGGAGACAATGCGAATGACACCCTCCTAGCTACTCAGTCTCCTCACTAACTTTTGCAAGTTCTCTTCTACCTCTGGGCCTTTAATTCTGCTTCCTATCAAAAAATTATCCATCTTTCAAGGCCCAACCCAATTTCCACTCCCTGTAAGAAAAATTCCTAAGTTTTCTTGTCATAATTCCCTTACTTCTTTAAATTTCTACAAAATCAAATGATCACTTATATTCTTATAAATACCATATACAACCAGTGTGTGACATCACTATCATTACTTAACATGCGTTTTGAAATAGTTCACATACTATTTCAGACACGTGCAGATGATACAGTAACAAACATTCTCATAATTACCGGAGGTGGAGGGTGTTCAGGGTATTTATAAGATCCCTTAGAGTTCTGGGCACGGAACAGGCTTGCTGAGGATTTTGGAATTGGCTGCTACCACTATAATACCAATGGGCCCTTAGGCTGCAAAACCAGTCCCAGACAAGATACCATAATTCTTGTGTGTGCCTGAAGCCTTTCTGGAGAAGACGAATCTTCAGAAAGGTCCTGTGAAAGATCAAAAAATTTTTTCTTGCCTATGTGCTTCTCTGAGATTAAAAATATGTTATCATCTCAGATATGTAAAAATATCCCCCAATGCAGAGCTGCCCTCAGACCCATGATCCTGAAGGACACCTGGCACTGAGCCAGGCCCATGAAGTTGTTGGCTTTCACCCTATTCTCTTTCCAGCCCCAGTGTCAGCCTCTTTTCTCCCTAGCCTCAGTTCAGATGTCTAATTTTCCTCTCAACCCCCTGGATCCTTAGTTTTGGACCTTGAAACCTCACAGGACTTAGAAGTCCTGTGTATTTTGTATCAAATAGTGTTAGTTATTTGCTGAGTATGTAAATAAGTGAAATTTTTTTATTTCACTATTTTTAAAATTTTATTGTAATTTATTTTTTTTTATTTATTTGACAGAGAGAGAAAGGAGGAAGCAGGCTCCCCGCCAAGCAGAGAGCCCGACATGGAACTCGATCCCAGGACCCCAAGATCATGACCTGAGCCGAAGGCAGAGGCTGTAACCCACTGAGCCACCCAGGTGCCCCCAAATCTTATTTTATTTAAGATCTTATTTATTTGACAGATATCACAAGTAGGTAGAGAGGCAGGCAGAGAGAGAGGGGGGAAGCAGGCTCCTTGATGAGCAGAGAGCCCGATGTGGGGCTCGATCCCAGGACCCTGAGATCATGACCTGAGCCAAAGGCAGAGGCTTAACCCACTGAGCCACCCAGGCGCCCCTGCTATTTTCTAAAATTTTAATTCCAGTATAGTTAACACAGTGTTCTATTAGTTTCAGGTGTACAACATAGTGATTCAGCAATTCTCTACATTACTCAGGGCTCATCATGATAAATATTCTCTTTAATCCCATCACCTATTTCACTTATTCCCCACCCATCCCCCTCTGGTGACCGACCACCAGTTTGTTCTCTATAGTTAAGAGTCTGTTTTTTGGTTTGTCTCTTTTTTGTTTGTTTTTTTCTTTTTTCTTTTCTTGTTCATTTGTTTTCTTAAGTTCCATGCATGAGTAAAGCATATGGTATTTTTTTTTTACTATTTTTAAAAATATGCTTCCACATTTTCTGTAACTTGAAGACATTTTGAAAAACCTATATAAAAAACTGAATGACTTAGAAAAAGAAATCACAACCAACTCCAGAGTCCACTCATCTACTGGGAAAGTAGAATTGAAGACTGAAACATAATTTCAAAGAAGCTGGTGACAATCCCAGAGCTACATCTTGCCTCTGTGCCTGTGACTAATTTCTGTACCTGCAGAACTGGTTAGTCATAGCCAGCATATCCCCATCTAAATGCTACGGATTATTGACTCCGAGGAAAGAGCTCCACCTCCAGAAACTCCTGAAGTTCTTCTGGAAAAGGATGGAAATTCTCTCTCTGTTCCTCAACAAAATATTTCTAGGCCTATTCCTACCAAGTCTATAGAAGAGGGCTATGGCAGTAAGCCAAGAACATGCCCTCGGGGCACAGAAACTTAAAAAAAATCTACTATTTGCCAATGCTTTTCATGCCAGCTCTCTATAAACATATATGGGGGATGATAAATTTTAATTTCTACTTCTCCCCAGTGAGGTGGGTATTATCCTTATTTTGCATATGAGGACAGTGAGTCGCATATAGGAAAAATCAAGGTGGGGAACTACTCAAAAAATCAAAACTTAAAAACAGTTTTCACAAATGTGGAGGTTTTAATTATATGTGCCCACTCTAGTTAATATCAACCCACGGGCAAAACTAAATTCGCTTGTCTAAATGTTAACAATGCTGCCTTTTAGGTGGGAGCCACACCTTCACTAAGAAGGATATTCAAAAGGGCCAAAACACCCAATGGAGTTGTTCTGGAGGTCCTTTAATTTTTTATTTTATTTTGTTTTGTTTTAGAAAGCTGAGGCTTAAGGAAACAAAGGTTTTAAACTGCAGAGAGAGATGCCTGGGTGGCTCCTTCGGTCAAGTAGCTGCCTTTGGCTCAGGTCTTGGTCCCAGAGTCCTGGGATGGAAGCCCCCATTGGGCTCCTGCACAGTGGGAAGTCTGCTTCTCCCTCTGCCTGCAGCTCCCTCTGCTTGTGCTTTCTCTCTCTCTCTCTCTCTCTGACAAATAAATAAGATCTTTAAAAAGCAAACAAACAAAACCTTCAGAGAGTATTAGATCTGAGAGGCTAGATCCCAAGCAACTTAAAGAAACCTTGAGTTTCTAAATAAGGGAATCTCATTATACATTTAAGTCAAAGGCCCTTTCTGAGAGTTCAGCTAGTTTTAAGTTACTTCCCTACCTCACATTACAAATATACACATGGCATACGTGATCTCTGAACCCAGTAGTTCCTCCAGCCAACAAGCCATCAAACAAATACTATTCATCTCCTCTATGCTAGCCACTGTCCTAAGAGCTGGGGACAAAATGGAAAGCAAATGTATACATCACAGTGTCCCATTATTGTGCATATTTCAATCTAGCAGAGAAGACAAACACAAAAATTATCATAAAAATGAAAGTATAATTACAAACTGGGACAAGCACTATAAAGAATGACACAAGCTAACTTCACAGTTCTTTACGTCTCAAGGTCTCAATTGAGATCCAATGCAGGATCAGAACTTAGAAGCCAAATCTGCATGGATGAGTGCTGCCAAACGTTTAAGATGCTTTATTCAGGCAACAAATGCTACTCAGCAACTAAGCACCCGTGGCAGGGGCAATGTGTGGTACTGGGAGCGTGATGGAGAACAAAGTAGATCCAGTCCCTCCTGTCTCAGAGCTCACAATGTAGCTGGAGATAGAAGTTAATCAAATAATCATACAAATAAAAGCACATCAGTAGTAAGTATGCACAGCACTGTGGAGAAGCAGAAGGTGACTCCATTTGTTCCCTTTTAGAAGAGAAGGCAAGGACTAAGAAAATGAAATTAAATTTGAAACCCTTGGACAAACCTATGGGAGATGTAATATTCCATCACCTTGAATCCAAATCTTGACAGCGGCTCTACTATTCAGAAGTTGGGGGGAGGGGCGCTTGGGTGGCTCAGTGGGTTAAAGCCTCTGCCTTCGGCTCGGGTCATGATCTCAGGGTCCTGGGATGAGCCCCACATCGGGCTCTCTGCTCCACAGGGAGCCTGCTTCCTCCTCTCTCTCTCTGCCTGCCTCTCTGCCTACCTGTGATCTCTGTCTGTCAAATAAATAAATAAAATCTTAAAAAAAAAAAAAGTTGGGGAATTTCGAGCCAATCACTTAACCTCTCTGAGCTAGTATTCTCTTCCAAAATGTAAATAATAGTAATATGCCTATATCTCAAGGTTATTGTCAGAATTATTGAGAATATGTTTACTTCCAAGTTTTATAAATCTGCTTTATTACACAAATGTTAGTTACAACAATCCTCTGCATTCAACAATTCCATAAACATGTATAAAATGCAGATTTACTTCTAAAGCAGACCCAAACTCTATGTATGGTTCAGTAAGTTGCTTTGTTCACTTAATCATCATCTCCACATGAAAAAGTTAATAGAAAGACTTATGTCATCATACTTAAAGGCAGTGTAGCAGGCCTATCTCTGCACAAGTCATCAATTTATCTAACTAATCCCTTATCTTTGAACATTTAGGTTATTCTCAATTTTTTAAAAAAATACTATAAAGAATACAGTGATATACTTGTACATACATCTTTGCTCATTTGACTGATTATTTTCTTAGGATAAAATTTCAAAAGGAAGTTGAGTTAAAAAGTATATATCTGGGGCACATTTTATACCAGTTGCCAATCTGCCCTCTAGAAAATTATACCAATTTAAACTGCCTGTTTCACATGCCAACACTGCAAGTTGTACATCTTTTTCATGTTTGCCAACCCAAACAGTGTAAAGTGGCTTTCTGTTTTAATTCCCATTTCTTTGAAAACTTTGACATTTGTACTTCCTCCTTCTATTTATGTCTTCTCTTTTGTCTTTGGGTGTTTGAAAATTATGAATTTATATGAAAAAAACTTAAATATACAGAAAGATGTCAAGAATGGTAAAATAAATCCTTCTACCCTCACCACCCAGATTCAATAATTGTCAACATTTTGGCATAATTACTTTATCTGCCATCTGTACACACACACGATATTTTCTGGGCTAATCACTTAAATTATATTTTATTTTATTATTTTTAAAAGATTGTACTTATTTAGTTGAAAGAGAGAGAAAGCATAAGCTGGTGCGGCGGCGGGGGTGGGGGGTGGCGCAGGTGCATGCCGAGGGAGAGGCAGACAGGCTTCATCCCAGGATCCTGAGATTGGAGGCAGATGCTTAACTGATTGAGCCATCCAGGCATCCCCATTTAAAGTATATTTCAGACACTGCAACACTTCTAAATACTTCAGCATGCATCTTGGAAAAATGAGGGCATTCTCATACATAACTACAATACAATTATCACATCCTACAAAAATATTAGAATTCCTTAGTATCACCTAATATCTAATCCATATTCAAACATATCTTTGGGTCTTTGTTATTCATCTGTTCATAATTTTTTAAAAAGATTTTATTTATTTATTTGACAGACAGAGATCACAAGTAGGCAGAGAAGCCCGAAGAGAGTGAGAGGAGGAAGCAGGCTCCCCGCTGAGCAGAGAGCCCGATGCGGGGCTCGATCCCAGGAGCCTGGGATCATGACCTGAGCCAAAGGTAGAGGCTTTAAACCGATGAGCCACCCAGGCGCCCCCATCTGTTCATAATTTTATTAATTTTTGACAGCTCTTTATAAAGAACATTAATCATTAGTTTGCTACTTACTGTGTGATCCTGAACAAAATACTTAAGCTCTCAACCCTCAAATTCCTACAACTATAAAGCACAAATAATAACATATATATCATAGGGTTATTTTGATAATTAGGTAAAAATCATAAATATAAAGTGCTTAGCAGAAAACAAGTACATTTAAAATACTCAATAAATTGCAATTGCTGTTACTAACTTGAAAACATTTTTTCCATTTGTTGTGAGTCATTTAGTTTTGTTTACAGTGCCTTGCTATACACTCCAGTTGTGGACAAGAAAGTAATATGGGCAAAACACAGTATGGAAAAATAAATGGAGCCCTAAAATACAAGAAAAAAATGCAGCATTAACTATTAAAAGGACTAGTAATGTTTCTAATCCTCTTTCAACAAACTCTTAAAATAACAGACAATCTTGAATCTGAAATCTATTATTTCAAAGATGAACAGCCCTACTGAATTTTAATTTTTCTAAAGTTTCTCAGCAGACTATAGCTATAAAAGCAAAAAGGAAGATTAATGACAGCTATAGGCAGGAGGACAATACAAGTATCAGTTTTAAAATTATTAAATGAGATTATACAAAGTGCTTATAACTATACTGAGAACATAGTAAGCACTCAATAAATGTCAGCCATCTAAATCATCTCCTTAACTGTTATTAACAAGATTATATGCAATACATTGCATACTGATTATGATAAACAATGGGCTCTAATTATTTAATACCACTCTGAATATTAGTATATCTTAAGATTATATTCTGTATCTTGAAGGTTAACAGGAATTACCCAAAGTATCAGAGCAGTGTCCCCTTTGAGGGATATACTTTTTCAGTTTTGAACATGTTTATTCTACTGAGGTTTAGATATGCTTTAGTTATTTTATTTTCTTACTGAACTATCCACTTAGTTGAGGTTCTTAATTTGTAAAAACAGAATTAATGCACAGCATTTCCTTACAAGTTTCAATCTTTCCTTATCTGTGACTATAACTCATCTAATTTCTAAGACTATATATTTGCTTTCTTCTCCCTTTTCCTCAACTAGCATGCTAGAAGTTTTCTTTTTTTTTTTTAATTTTTAGATTTTATTTATTTATTTGACAGACAGAGATTACAAGTAGGCAAGAGAGGCAGGTAG
The DNA here is from genome assembly GCA_004024625.1 of Mellivora capensis. NCBI lineage: Eukaryota > Metazoa > Chordata > Mammalia > Carnivora > Mustelidae > Mellivora > Mellivora capensis. Next base: position 6,767 of record PISX010016787.1, on the reverse strand, counting down.
GGAGAGAGAGGAGGAAGCAGGCTCTCCGCGGAGCAGAGAGCCCGATGTGGGGCTCGATCCCAGGACCCTGGGATCATGACCTGAGCCGAAGAGGCTTTAACCCACTGAGCCACCCAGGCACCCCTAGAAGTTTTCTTTTTTATTGGACTTTTCATAGTATCATTTCTTGAATGTAACAATTCTACTTTTTCTGCTCACAAACTCCTTAATTTTTTCCACGTTTACTTACTCTATTTTTTTCTTTGACTCATCTTATTCCCTTTCCAGCTTCTTGAATTAGAAGTTTATTTCTTTTCCATCTTTCTTATATGTAAAAAAACATTAAAGCAATGAATATTCCTTTGAGAATCAGCTCAAACTGAAACTTTTAAGTTTTGCTTTTATATTATCTAAATAGTCTACAAATTAAGAAGTGTTTTTAAGTTTCTATTTGGCTGAATACTTTTTCCTGTCTATCTTTTGATATTAAGCTCAAAATGTTCTGTATCATGGTAAAAAATATGGCCACTACTGGGTATTTACTCAAAGAAAATGAAAACACTAATTCAAAAAGATATATGTACCCTTCAAGTTTGTTGCAGTGTTATTTACAATAGCCAAGATATGGAAGCAACCCAAGTGTTCATCATACATGGATGAAGAGGTGGTGTGTGTATATATGTACATACACATACATACATAATAGAACATTAAAATACTGGAATATATAATGGAATATTATAAGCCATAAAAAAGAATGAAATCTTGCCTTTGCAACAACATGGATATATATATATATATATATTTTTTTTAAACAAATCTCATTTTCTTTTTTTTTTTTTTTAAGATTTTATTTATTTATTCAACAGACAGAGATCACAAGTAGGCAGAGAGGCAGGCGGAGAGAGAGGAGGAAGCAGGCTCCCTGCCGAGCAGAGAGCCCGACGCGGGGCTCGATCCCAGGACCCTGGGATCATGACCTGAGCCAAAGGCAGAGGCTTTAACCCACTGAGCCACCCAGGCACCCCAACATGGATATATTTAAAGGGTAAAACGATAAGTGAAATAAGTCAGTCAGAGAAAGACAAGTATGGTATGATTTCACTCATATGTGGAATTTAAGAAACAAAACAGATGGATAAACAAAGGAAAAATAGACAAACTAGACTCTTTAATACAGAGAACAAACTGTTGGCTACCAGAAGCATGGGGGGAGGGGAGAAGTGACTGAAATAGATAAATGGGATTAAGAGTTCACTTAATCTTGATGAGCACTGAGAAATGTACAGAATTGTCAAATCACTGAATTACATACCTGAAACTAATAAAACACAGCATGTTAATTATGTTTCAATTTTTAGAAAGAGAGATTTGTAGTTCTAGCTGAAAAATAAAACTGAAGTATTTCCCCGGACCAAAAAAAACCCCCAACCATATGGCATGTATAATTTCTGCATTTTACAATTTATTAAGATATTTATTGGGGCCTAATAATATATTTGGTCAAGTCTTATAACCCATTCATGTAATTTTTCAAGTGTGGCATATTCTCTCCTTATACAGTATCAATGCTAGCATACATCTTTTATATTAACCTTATTCTTTTATTCAGATCCCTATATTCTTATTGTTTTCTTCCTTAATCTGATAAAGATATTAAAACCTCCTGCCATTGTCATGCTTTATTTTTTCTTATATTTGTAATTTTTAAAAAAGATTTTATTTATTTATTTGACAGAGGAAGCAGGCTCCCTGATGAGCAGAGAGCCCGATGCAGGGCTCGATCCCAGGACTCTGGGATCATGACCTGAGCTGAAGGCAGAGGCCCCAACCCATTGAGCCACCCAGGCGCCCCTTATATTTGTAATTTTTTGATCTACACACTTTGCTTTAATGTTTGAGGCATAAAAGGTTCATTATAAATTTATACTGTTCATCAATATCAAATTACCTCCGGTTCTCAGTTAATACTTGTTTAAGGATTTGGCTTTGTCTGATATTAATCCTATGATCCATGATTTATTTTTTGTATGTATTTGTCTGACACACCTTTGCCCATTATTTTACATTTAACATTTTTAACAGCTTGAGATTATAACTCACATATCCTACATATTAGTTTCCAATGGCTGCCACAATTATCATTAACTTGGTGGATTAAACTAACAGAAACCCATTCTCTTATTTTCACTGGGCTAAAATCAAGGTTATTGGCAAGGCTGGTCCTTCTGGAGGCTTTAGGAGAGAGTCCATCTCCTTGCCTCATCTAGCTGCTTCTAACCTGTATTCTTTGGCTCCTGACCCCTTCCCTGCATCCAACCTTTTACTCCTACCAATGCATCTTCTACTTCTTTATCAATCTCCCTTTGATAAAGACAATGTAGTTAGACGTAGGTACCCAGATAATCCAGGGTAATCGCCCCATCTCAAGATTGTTAACCTAATCACCACAAAGTCCTTTTTGCCATACAAGGTAACACACAAAGGTTCCAGGGATTCAGATCTGGATATCCTTGGGGTCATTATTCAGCCTATCAGACCATACAATTCATCATTTAAAGTGTACAATTAAAAAAATAAAGTGTATAATTCAACCTTCTTAAGTATATATGTAGGGTTGTGCAAGCATCATCATAATCTAATTTTAGAGCATTTTTATCCCCCTAAAATAAACTCTGCACTCATTGGCTGTCACTTTCCATTCCTCTCTCCCATCTTTCCAATCTGGCAATGACTAATCTACTCCATAGATCTGCCTGTCTTGGACACTGCATATAAATGGAATCATACAACATGTGGTCTTTTGTGATTGGGCTCTTGCACTTACCAAAATGTTTTCAAGGTTTATCCATGCTGTATTTTTTTAAAAAGATTTTATTTATTTATTTGAGAGAGAAAGAGAAAATGAGCAGTGGAGGGGGTGGGCAGGGGAGAGAGAGAGACACTCCCTGCTGAGCAGGGAGCTGGATGCAGGACTCAATCCCAGGACTTGGAGATCATGACTTGAGTGAGGTCAGACACATAACTGACCAAGCTAACCAGGTGCCCCACATGCTGTAGTTTTTTTTTTTTTTTAATCAGTATTTCACTCCCTCTTACTGACCAATAATATTCCATTGTAGATAATATATTTTATTTATCTACACATCAGTTGATGAGCATTTGGGCTGTTTCCACTTTGTGGCTATTACGAATAATGCTGCTAAGAACATGTGTGTAAGTTCTATGTATAAGTTTTGCTGCTATGGACATTGTGTGTATAAAGCTTTGTTTTCAGTTCTTTTGAGTAAACCTAGGAGTAGAATTGCTGGGTCATGTAGTGACTCTACTTTTAAGATTTTAAGAAATTGCCAAACTCTTTCTTTCTTTCTTTCTTTCTTTCTCTTTCTTTCTTTCTTTCTTTCTTTCTTTCTCTCTCTCTCTCTCTCTCTTTCTTTCTTTCTTTCTTTCTTAAGGTATAATTTATTTATTTGACAGAGAGAGACACAGCAAGAGAGGGAACACAAGCAGGGGGAGTGGGGGAGGGAGAAGCAGGCTTCCCGCTGAGCAGGGAGCCTGATGTGGGACTCAATCATGACCAGAGCCGAAGGCAGACTCTTAATGACTGAGCCACCCAGGCGCCCTGCCAAACTGTTTTCTGAAGCAACTGCATCATTTTACATTCCCAACATCAATGTATGGAGGTTCTAATTTCTACATATACTCAACAACACTTATTGTCACCCACCTTTTTTACTATAATCATCCTAGTAAGTATGTAGTGGTGTCTCATTCTGGTTTTGATTTTCATTTCCCTAATACTAATAACTATTTATCATTACTGCTCATATGCTTGCTGACCATTCCTCTATCTTCTTTGGAGAAATATCTATTCAGGTTATTTGTTAGTGTCATTTTTAAAAAACTTGGAAGTATAGTTGAACACAACTTACATTAGTTTCAGGTGTTACAACATAGTGATTGATTACTCTATACATTATGCTACATTCACAAGTATAGCTATTGTCACGGTACAATGCTATTGTGATACCACTGAGTATATTCTCTGCTGTACTTTTCATCTCCATGACTTACTAATTCCATAATTGGAAACCTGTACCTCCCACTCCCCTTTACCTCTGTTTGCTGATACTCCACCATCCTGCTCTGGGAATTGCCAATTAGTTCTCTGTATTTTAAGAGCCTGTTTCCGCTTTGTTTTTTAGATTTAACATATAAGTGAAATCATAAGATACTAGTCTCTGATTTATGTCACTTAGCACAATACCCTCTAGGTCCATCTATGCTGTCACAAATGGCAAGATTTCACTTTTTTATGGCTGAGTAATACTACCTCTTCTTTATCCACTCTCTATGGATGGACATATGGGTTAATTCCATATCTTGGCAACTGTAAATAATGCTGCAGTAAACATAGGGGTACATGTATCTTTTTGAATTAGTGTTTTCATGTTCTTCTGTAAATATCCAGTAGTGGAATTACTGGACTGTATGGCATTTCTATTTTTAATTTTTTTTTAAAGATTTTATTTATTTATTTGACAGACAGAGATCACAAGTAGGCAGAGAGAGAGGAGGAAGCAGGCTCTCCATAGAGCAGAGAGCCCGATGTGGGGCTCGATCCCAGGACCCCGGGATCATGACCTGAGCCGAAGGCAGAGGCTTTAACCCACTGAGCCACCCAGGTGCCCTATTTTTAATTTTTTAAGCAACAACCTCCATACTGTTTTCCATAGTGGCTACACTGCTACCAACAGTACACAGGTGTTCTGTTTTCTCCCTATTACCACCAACACTTGTTAGGTTTTTTTTTTTAAGATTTTATTTATTTTGGGGAGAGAGAGAATGCACGCACAAGTGGAGCAAAGAGGGGGAAAGCAGACTCCATGCTGAGCACAGAGCCCAAAGTGGCGCTTGATCTCATGATCCTGAGATCATGCATGACCTAAGCCAAAACCAAGAGTGGGATGGTTAATCAACTGAGCCACCCAGGTGCCCTTCTTGTCTTTTTGAACCTAGGCATTTTGACAGGTGAGAGGTGATATCTCATTATGGTTTTGATTTGCCTTTCCCTAATGATGAGTGAGTCTTGAGCATCTTCTCATATGTCTGTTGGCCATCTGTAGGTTTTAAGTCCTCTGCCCATTTTTTTTTTTAATATTTATTTATTTATTTGTCAGAGAGAGGGAGAGAGAGCGAGCGAGCACAGGCAGACAGAGTGCAGAGTGGCAGGCAGAGGCAGAGGGAGAAGCAGGCTCCCTGCCGAGCAAGGAGCCCGATGTGGGACTCTATCCCAGGACGCTGGGATCATGACCTGAGCCGAAGGCAGCCGCTTAACCAACTGAGCCACCCAGGCGTCCCTCTCTGCCCATTTTTTAATTGGATTGTTTGGGTTTTTTGCTGTTGAGCTTGTAACTTCTTTATATATTTTGGATATTAACCCCTTAAAAGATATATCATCTGCAAATATCTTGTCACATTCAGTAGATCGCCTTTTTCTTATGTTGGTGACTTCCTTTGCTGTCCAAAAGCTTTTTATTTTTGTGTAGTCCTAATAATTTATTTTTGCTTTTGTTTCCTTTGCCTGAGGAGACACATCCATAAATAGCTTGCTGAGGCCAATGTATTAAGAGATTACTGCCTATATTTTCTTCTAAGAGTTTTACAGTTTCAGGTCTCTCTCACATTTAGGTCTTTAATCCATTTTTAACTTATTTTTATGTATGGCATAAGAAAGTGTTCCAGTTTTCCCAACACCATTTTTTGAAGAGACTAGCCTTCCCCCGTTGTATATTCTTGCCTCCATAGTCATTGATTAATTGACCATATAAGGCTGGGTTTATTTTTGGGCTTTCTATTATATTCTATTGATCTCTGTGCCTATTTTTGTGTCAGGACTATACCATTTTGATTATTAAAACTATGCAAATCTGGGATTGTGATACCTCCAGCTGTTTTCTTCTTTCTCAAGATTGCTTTGGATATTTGAGGTCTCTTATGGTTCCATACAATTCTTGGGATTATTTGTTCTACTTCTGTGAAAATGCTATTGGTATTTCGATTGGGATTGCATTGAATCTGTAGACTGCTTTGGGTATATGGACATTTTAGTGATATTAATTCTTCCAATCCATGAGCATAAAATATCTTTCCATTTGTGTTGTCATCAATTTCTTTCATCATTGTTGTATATTTTTTTCAAAATACAAGTCTTTCACCACTTTGGTCAAGTTTATTCCTAAGTATTTTATTCTTTTTGGTGCAATTATAAGTGGAAGTATTTTCTTAATTCCTCTTTCTGCTACTTCATTATTTTTATATAAATTCTACTTACTTAAATACAGTGCAATATTGGTTTTGGAAGTAGAAATGATTCATTATTAATGTATAAAATTGCAACAGATTTCTGTATATAAATTTTGTATCCTGCAACTTTACTGAATTCATTTATCAGTTCTAACAGATTTATGATAGAGTCTTCAGAGTGTTCTAAGTATAGTAGTATGTCATCTTCAAATAGTGACAGATTCTTCACCATTTTAAAATTGGGCTTAGGGTGCCTGGGTGGCTCAGCCAGTTAAGTGAAACTCTTAACTTCGGATTTGGGTTGTGATCTCAGGGTTGTGAGATCGAGCCCTGCATCAGGCTCCACATGACTTGTGGCACCTGCCTAAGATTCTCTAATCTCCCTCTGCCCCTCCCTGCTGCTGTGCATGCATACTACATAAATAAATAAATAGGGCTGTCTTTTTATTGTTTAGTTCTACAAGTTCTTTTTTTTTTTTTTT
>PISX010016786.1:0-45190 GCA_004024625.1 Mellivora capensis | reverse complement strand
CGATGTGGGACTCGATCCCAGGACGCTGGGATCATGACCTGAGCCGAAGGCAGCCGCTTAACCAACTGAGCCACCCAGGCGTCCCATGGAGCTAGGATTTTAACCCAAGAAGACTGACTTCCAGAACCGTTTTTGTTGGGGCACCTGGCTGGCTCCGTCAGTTAAGCATCTGACTCTTGGTTTTGGCTCAGGTCATGATCTCAGGGTGGTGAGATTGAGCCCCGAGTTAGGCTCTGTGCTCATGCTCAATGTGGTGTCTGCTTGAAGATTCCCTCCCTTCCCACCTCCCCCCAACTTACTCTCATGCTCTCTTTCTCTCTCTTTAAAATAAATCTTAAAAAAAGAACATTGCTAAAACATCTTCTAATTAAAAACACTGAGAAACCTAAAATTATATATATGAAACAAATACTTTCACCTCTTGGCATATAAAATAGCATATGATCAAAAGGTCTTGGTTTATATGTTTCATTTCCTCAAGGCAAAGCAAAAGCACGTGTAGAAAAACCTTAAGTGTCTGGAAATTTAGGCAAGAAGTTAATTCACATAAATCACTTCGAGTCTTATAAGGAGCATAGTTCAGTTTACATTTCAGCTTTTCAAGATCAGGATGTGGTGACCCAGTGCACAGATGGGAAAATGATGTGGTCTCTGTCATACGGAGCATATGACAGACACCCGTTGGAGAGCACACCTGTTCCTGGAGAAGACCGGGGCACTGGAACAATCATGGGTGTAACAAGAGAACCATTTCCTTTACCATTTACCACCTCAAGAATTAGTCGTCTTGGGGTTTATTTCCTTTTTCTAAAAATAATGGTAGCAATCTTATTACTCAATCCACTAAAATGGCTTTCTGTGTTAACTTCCAAGACCAGAACTCTTTTTTCTGAAGTGGAACTCCACTTCTCCAGCCAATGGGAGACCCCCTCCTCTAGAGAGAAAGGTTATTTGTTTTTATCTATGAAAAAGCATACAAATGCTGCCCCCTGCTTGCTTCTTCCATCCCTGTGTGCTCAAGAAAATGTCTCCCTCGGGAGCAGGTCTTCTGCCAATCTTCTTGTCTTCCCAAGTCAAAGCTGGGCAGGGCGGAGAGTCTCTACGGGCCAGGAAGGGTCTGTGGAAGCAGGAAAGCTTCCTGGAGTAGGAGGCCTCTACCTGCAAGAAAGCAGGGAAGACAAGATCTTGTTTGGTAACTAAGAACCAACAACTTTTCCACTACCGCTCTTCCTCCCTCTTCTTCTACTCGCCCTCCTCCCCATGAGGTTTCAGTCTGTGCTTATCACCCACAGGAATTCCCCAGTCCTATGGAGGAGAAAGGAAAATATAAAAGACACTGTCTAATCTGCAGGAAGTTTTCTTCCCCAGGCTCATCACTTCCCTCCTGCCCACTCTGGCCCCTCAGCTCCAAACCTAATACAGCCTTCTCCCTCCTAAAGCCTTCCCACTCCCATTAGAGTCTTTACTCCCCAACCCTAGAATTCCAGTCCCTCATCTGAAGCTAGAAATTGGAAGGATCTACTCTTCCATTCAGAGCTGCCTGGAGGGGTCAGAAAACTTTATACCAGAAGTATTGCTACACCTAGTGGTTCTGATCTGTAGTTCTCTTCACATCGACTCCACTTCCATTCTGCTGAAATGACCTGTTCTTTCCTAGCCTGGGAACCTAACCACATTTCTGTCTACTCCTTTATTTTTTCTCATTAATTCTATTCATTATATCTTTGGAACACAGAGCTTATCCTAAGCACTGTTTTAGGTATGGTACAAAACAGTCCAGACTTTCATAAAAAGAGACCAGTCCATTGAGGCAGCCGGAGGGCTATCCTGGGGCATTAGCAGGAATCCCTGCCCCATCGCCAGAATTTTAACACAAAGTAGAGCTGGGCCCTTAGAGGGCTGGCAGAAGACAGGCTCCCTTAGAAAACACGGAACAGCCATTGATGCTCCAAGTCTTCTCATCTCTCGGGAAAAAACAGAATCTGTGAAAAGTGGAAGCTCTAGCACTGTGCTACAAAGTGTACTGAGTGAGTCTTGGCTCCCTGGGAGAACAGGAAGAGTCTCAGGAGAGGGGACATTGGTTCCTTTGTAGCTTTGTCCCAGCATGGTAAAGAAGGCAGTTCAAGCAGGGCCTCACAAAACAGCCACAGATTGGCCTGGAGAGTCCTCTCACATCAGGGTGGCCCTGTTTTGGAAGAAAGGCTAGCAAGAGGCACAGGAACCAACTTAGGACAGCAACTGGAATAGACAGGCCATGAAGATGGGCTATGAAGCTTAAATTGGGGGTTGCAGCTAAGTAGGAATTTGCCCTTTCCGTATACATAGTAGAACAAAACCACCAGTTTCTCAGGATTTCAGTAGTTCTTGCTCATTCTTATCCCCAAATTTCTTTTTCCCTTCCTATCTCTAGTGCCTCTCCCATTCTCCCCAGCCTCCTTCTTCCCAGCTAGAAAGGGGTACTCCTTCCCCACCATTCCCCAGCCCCTGGCCAGGTCTTACCACCCACTCCATAGTTGTTTTTCTCCCCATCCTCTGTGCCTCTTGGTATTAGCAGTTGTCAGCATCATCCAACAGACATGAGCTTCTCTTAAGTTGTTTATTTATTTACTTGAGAGAGAGAGCATGCTTGTGGAGGGAAGAGCAGAAGTAAAGAGACTAACAGACTCCACGCTGAGCACAGAGCCTGACATGGGGCTTGATCTCACAACCCGCAGATAATGACCTGGGCCAAAATCAAGGGTCAGAGGTTTAACAAACTGAGCCACGCAGGCACCCCTCTCTCAGTTTGTTTAATTGTCTTAGTCTTACCCAAAAATAGCTTCAACTTTATTAGTTCTTGCCACCTAGCCAAAACATTGAAAGTTTTAGTAAATTAAAATGTGATAGATCTCCAAGATCTGGTGTAAGTTACAGAAGCATGATGTTGTGTAAGGTTTGGAGCGTGCTTGCCATTTGTGGGGAAAAAGTAGATATATTTCTAAATATATATATTATCTGTGGGCGGGTATAGAAAAGCTATATAACCTTTGGTGACTTTTGACGCTTGTATTTATCTTTTCTACAGAAGAGAGTAAATCTTTAGAAAAGTTATAGTGTGTGAGGCAAGGTATTTTCCACTCAGTTATGTTACAACCAAGATTATTAAGAAAGAGGTTTGTTTGCATAAAGGTAGCCATCAAAAAATTAACAGTGATTATCTTGAAAAGGTGTTCTTCCCCACCCTTTTTTCTTATTTGAGGTTTCTATGATTTATTTATTGAGAAATAATAAAGTGGGGTGCCTGGGTGGCTCAGTCATTGGTGTTTGCCTTCAACTCGGGTCATGATCTCCAGGTCCTGGGACCAAGCCCTGTGTCAGGCTCCCTGCTTCGTAGGAAGCCTGCTTCTCCCTCTGCTTGCCATTCCCCCTGCTTGTGCTTTCCCTGTAGCTCACTCTCTCTCTCTCTCTCTCTCTCTCTCTGGCAAATAAATAAATAATATCTTTTAAAAAAAAGAAAAAGAAAAATGATAAAGTAGAAAATCAAATGAGCATGCATGGGGGCAGGGAGTAATGAGAAATCTTTGTACCTTCTGCTTAATTTTGTTGTAAACCTTCAGCTGCTCTAAGAAACAAACTCCTAAAAACATGATTGGAATATTGCCATCCATAAAAGATGAAATCATAGAAATTCAAGGTGCAGGAAAAAAGACAGGGATAAAGACTGTTAACAGAAAGGTATCAGACACATTTCCATGTGTATCTTTCTAATAGTTGCCAGTTTAAGGCTTGAACTAGTTTCTATTATTTATCCCCTTCATATTAAAATCATGTGCCTCATTTCTTATTATAAATACACACCAACAAGGCACAGCTTTGTGTCTATCCAAACATCATCAAACCTCTGAAATCCAAGATCTGGGAGCCCCCACGGGTTACTCTTATTTCAAGACCCCCTAGGACATCCCTAATACCTGGTGTACCCATACCTTCAGCCAACTGCCTAGATTGGGACAAGTTCTGGTTTCGAGAACTGCGTCTCCTCCCATTGACTGTACCTTCATCAAAGTACCTTGTCCAAGAAGTTAAGGATTCCAACACACCCCATTCTTAGTCTTCTGAAATAACATGTCAGGAGATAAACGTTGACTGGGAGAGAATGGACGTTTTCCCCACTTCTGCATGTAAAAATCACCCGGCTTTGGTATTTCAGGGATTACAGAAAATGTGATGGTATATTGATACCTTGAGGGTTACAGCACGAAGAGAGTTCACTTGATGCAAACAGAAGTATTATCATGGAGTGGAGACCTCCCCATATTTGGTAGGGTCTAGGTCCCAACCTGCAGTGTCTCTGTGGGCAACAGATCTCCACAAGAGTACTAAAGAGGAAGACCTTGAGATGACGGGTAATAAGCTTATGTAAAGCCCCAGTCAAGACTCAAAAAATGAATGCCTGGATGTACATTTAAGATGGCTGAAGGGATGCTGGAAGCCTTTGCTCAGTAGGAGAGGCAGAGCCAGTGCAATCTGAGGTAATGAGATGATGCCTAGCACAGCAGATAGAAACCATGGCAGCAGAGGTCACATGCAAAACAGGCAGACCACGAGCAAGTAAGCAACAATGTCCGAGACCAGTGTGCCTCCAGCACAGCCTGCTGACAGAAGAACAACTGTCCACTGGCACACATAATCAGGAGAAACCATAAGTAAGAGTTTGCTGTTTTAAACCACAAAGTGTTGCCATGATTTGTTACATGATAAAAACAAATTGAAACATTCCCAAGATGAGAATCAGTGGGAACATCTGCTTAAAGTAGGCTTGACTGTTTGATCCAGGGAGCATAAGCCTGAATGACCAGGCTACTTTGGGAGTTGTGGAGGATTTGTAGTGTGTCTACTTAGGTAAGCTGAAACTACATTTCCCAGAACTCTCATCCCTGCAGAGTTCCAGTACGGCTGGAATTATGAGATATTCTACACATTGTTCACAAGATGGAAGGAGAATCACAGTCATTTTCTCTTGAATTCAGAAGGTTGGAGTGGGGTATGAGGTGCTGGTGCAGCTCACACACATGTCATTGATCTGGGAGATTGCCAACTTTGCATGTGGCAGCAGCAGGCTCTGTAACTCTTCCAACCTCTGTCACCTCCTCCCCTAGCTTCTCTGACCCCAGTCCAACAGTGTGCTTATTAATTCTGTACAAAAGTTTATAGCTTCTCCTTCGGGACACCCCACTCATCAAGGTTGGAGGCTTCAAGGCTATGAGAGATAACAAGGATTCCAGTCTACCTTCCTAGGTCCCGGTTTATCCTCAGAGGTTCCAACTTATTCTTGTTTGTTTCCTTCCCAACTTCCTACCTGAGCCTTCAAGCTCCCACATTAACAGCCTTAGGAACAACAGACTTATGTAGATTTTTTAACTAGTTCCCACAGTTGGATAAGGTCAAATCCCTATAATAAACATGTAATACATACAATAGCATATATAGCATACAGATAATGTATGTATAATATTCTAATTATATGTAATACTCAAATTTTGTGTGTGTGTGTGTGTGTGTGTAAAAATCTAGTAGTTCTGCTTCTCATACTGACCAAAACAAAGAGTCTATCAACCCTGGCTAGCCAAGATGAATAGAAGGAATTTCTAATGGCTTCCTTTCGCAACAGGCTGAAAATACTATAGCCCTTGGGTGGAAAAAAAAAAAAAACTGAGATAACCATCAGTGAATCCAAAGACAGGAAATGCAGAAGACAGAAACAATGGTGGATCTCTACCATCTGGGTCTCACCACTAGGGACTCTTCAGCCTGGGAGCACCCAGCCTCTCCATACTTCCTTAAGGGAACTTTGAAGACATGATGATATTCTAGAATACTGGAGTCTTTGTTCAGAGTCAGCAAGACTACATCTGGATATCGGATTAAACAACTGACATGAAGTCCTTGTAAAATTTGGGAAGAGAAGATACTCAATTTCACTATAATCCAAGCAATGTAAATTGGAACCAGGTGATTCCATTGTCCCTTAGACAAATGCTCAAAGATATCTATACAAAATTTAATCACACAGACCCTCTAACAAGGCAGTTTTAGTCTTCGGTATTTATCAGAGGTATCTTCACATGTGTGTGAAATGTTGTGTGTATACGGATATCCATTGTAGAAATTATTTTTTATACTAGGAAGAGATTGGAAATTACCTAAGTGTCTCCCAATGAAGAATTTTATAAGTTATGTTTTATTTATAATTTATCCAATTTTCAGGGTGTAGGTATATTCAAAAAATTATAGCATTGTTTATAATAGCAAGAAATTAGAAATTACCCAAGTGTCTTCCAATAAGGAATAGGATAAATTATGATTCATCTATATAATGGTGTGTAATACAATTACTTAAAAAGAATGAGGGCATTGTATGTCTACTGATATAAAACACTTTTCAAGATATATTGTTAAATGAAAAGCAAGACTTGAATAATGTGTGTGCAATATACCCCCTCCCTCCCTCCCTCTGGTTTTTTTTTAATTTTAATTCCAATATAGTTAACATAAACTATTATCTTAGTTTCAGATGTATAATACAGTGATTCATCAATTCTATACATTACCCAGTGCTCATCATGATAAGAGTACTCCTTAATCCCTTTCACCTATTTAACACATCCCCTCCTCTCTAGTAACCATCTGTTCTCTATATAAATATCAGGGTGCATGTATCCCTTTGGATTAGTATTTTTGTGTTCTTTGGGAAAATACCTAGCAGTGCAATTGCTGGATTGTAGGGTCATTCTATTTTTAATGTCTTGAGGAAGCGCCACACTATTTTCCGGAGGGGTTGCACCAGTTTGCATTCCTACCAACAGCACAAGAGGGTTCCCTTTTCTCCACATACTCATCAACACCTGTTGTTTCTTGTGTTGCTGATTTTAGCCATTCTGATAGGTATGAAGTGATACAGCATTGTAGTTTTTATTTGCATCTCCTTGATGGTCAGTGATGATAAACATCTTTTCGTGTGTCTGTTGACCATCTGGATGTCTTATTTGGAAAAAAATGTCTGTTCAGGTCTTCTGCCCATTTTTAATTGGATTATTTGGTTTTTGGGTGTTGAGTTTTTATAGATTTGGGATACCAACCCTTTATTAGATATGTCATTTGCAGATATGTTCTTCCATTCTTTAGGTTTCCTTTTAGTTTTGCTTATTGTTTCTTTCACTGTGCAGAAGCTTTTTATTTTGATGTCTTCCTAATAATTTATTTTGGCTCTTATTTCCCTTGACTCAAGAGGCATATGTAGAGAAATGTTGGTATGGCTGATGTCAGAGACATTACTGCGTGTGCTCTCTTCTAGGACTTTAATGGTTTCACATCTTATAATGAGGTCTTTAATCCACTTTGAGTTTATTTTTGTGTGCGATGTTGGAAAGTTGTCCAGTTTCCTTCTTTTGCATGTTGCTGTCCAGTTTTCCCAACACCATCTGTTGAAGAGACTATCTTTTCCCCATTGGATGTTCTTTCCTATGTTGTCAAATATAAATTGACCATATAATTGTGGGTTTATTTCTGGGTTTTCTGTTTTGTTCTATGGATCTATGTGTCTGTTGGTGCCAGTACCCTACTGTTTTGATGACTACAGCTTTGTAATATAAATTGAAGTCCAGAATTGTGATGCCTCCAACTTTGCTTTTCTTTTTCAGAATTGCTTTGGCTAATTGGGGTCTTTTGTGGTCATACATAAATTTTAGGTTTCCTTGTTATAGTTCTGTGTAAAATACTGTTGGTATTTTGATAGAGATTGCATTAAATGTGGAGATTGCTTTAGGTAGTATAGACTTTTTAGCAATATTTATTCTTCCAACCCTATGTACGTGTGTGTTTTCTTTTTTTAATTTAAATTTAATTACATAACTTATAGTACATAATTTGTTTCAGCTGTGTTCAATAATTTATCAGTTGTGTATAACACAACTTATCATGAATACTGGGTGGGTGTGTGTGTGTGTGTGTGTGTGTTTTAAATGCAAGAATATCTCTGGAAGAATTCAGATGAAATGAGTTGTTTTCATTACCTTCGGAGAAAGGAATTGGGTACCTAGGGAACTTTCCCTGCTTTTGTACCATGTGTATCTGTTATCTATTTTTTAAAAAACTTAATTTTAGAAATTATTGCCAGTTTGTTCAAAATACTGCTTTTCAAGAGGTGGCTTTGACCTTTTTCCAAGGGCAAGAATAGCCCGGAAGAGGAAGAGTGACAATTACACCTAAGATTAAGAAAGGTGAAACTCAGATTTCTCCAGTAAAAGAGATTCCTCTTGAAAGATATTACAGTGATCCAAAACATGTAGAGGCAAGAAAAAACACATAGATAGACCCAAGAGGGATGCCAAAGGGTGATATATTCCAGGGAATAAGAGATTTAGTGTGATGAAGGCATAATCAGTTCTAAGAGGGGGTGGTGCACAGCAAGGAAGACTTAATAGGAACCATGAAGATACTTATGCAGCAGAAACCAGTAAGGCAAACAAAAGGATGTTGGAGATGGTTTGTGTTAGGGAGGATTGGAATCCCAATAGACAGAGGTAATTAAAACCCTGTAATAAAAGGAGTTTGGAGATGCAACAAAGACGGTGAGGTAAAACTCCAACTATGTTTTTAAAGATTTGTTTATTTATTTTAAAGCAAGAGATAGAGATAATGGGGGAGGGGCAGAGGGAGAAGGAAAGAAGTAGACTCCTCACTGAGCATGGAGCCCAATGTGGGGTTTGATTCCACAATGCTGAGATCATGACCTGAGCTGAAATCAAGAGGCAGATGCTCAACTGACTGAGCCATCCAGGTGCCCGGCAAAACTCCAAATATTGATAATTATGTATGTGGAATATATCATACAAGAGAAGAATTTTTGTTTTGTTTTTTTAAAGTAGTTGTTCATAACAAAGGGAAGTCATAGGAACAGTCCTGAAACATAGGCTCCAATTCAGGTAAAGGACAAGGGATGCTTCTCTAGCTAGTGAACTTTGGATGACGAGATCCAGGTAGAGGTAAAGAAGGCATGCATCTTGGTATACAATTTTGACAAGACCTCCAAATCCCTTAAAATTGTTATGGTGGGCATCTGGGCATGAGTACCCTGTGATCATGACCTGAGCTGAAATCAAGAGTTGGTTGTTTAAACAACTGAGCCACCCACACACCTTAAAAGGATTTCCATAAATTCCTTTATTTGTTTTCCAAACAACACAACTGTTTTGTTCTCAAAGCACTTCTGTGATAAATGTAGGGTATTACTACCTAATTATTACCTATCTGTGCCTAATTTTGGAGATATAAAATGGCTTGCTCAAAAGTCACACTATTGGTTTCTACAACATTCAGTGTTCCCAGAGCATTCTATACTTTCAACGCCATTCTGATCAAAATACCAATGACATTTTTCAAAGTGCTGGAACATGCAATCCAATTGTATGGAACTAGAAAAGACCCTGAATTGCCAAGGAAATGTTGAAAAAGGGAAACAAAACTGGGAGCATCACGCTGCCTGATTTCAAGCTATATTACAAAGCTATGATCACCAAGACAGCATGGTATTGGCACAAAAGCAGACACGTAGATCAATGGAACAGAATAGAGAACCCAGAAATGGACCCTCGACTTTATGGTCAACTAATCAACAAAGAAGGAAAAAATATCCAATGGAAAAAAAGACAGTCTCTTCAATAAGTGGTGCTGGAAAAATTGGACAGCTATATACAAAAGAGTGGAACTTGGCCATTCTCTTACACTCTACATAAAGAAAAATTAAAAATGGATCAACGATCTCAATGTGAGGCAGGAATCCAACAAAATCCTAGAGGAGAGCATAGGCAGTAACCTTTTCAACATCAACCACAGCAACTTCTTTCAAAACACATCTCCAAAAGCAAGGGAAACAAAAGTGAAAATGAACTTTTGGGACTTCATCAAGATAAAAAGCTTCTGGGGTGCTGGGTGGCTCAATCGTTAGGCATCTGCTTTTGGCTCAGGTTTTGATCTCCAGGTCCTGGGGTAGAGCTCTGTGTCAGACTCCCTGCTCTGCAGAAGGCCTGCCTTTCCCTCTCCTACTCCCCCTGCTTGTGTTCCTGTTCTCGTTGTCTCTCTCTTTGTCAAATAAATAAATAAAATCCTTTAAAAAAAAGATAAAAATCTTCTGCAGAGCAAAGGAAACAGTCAGCAAAAAGATGACCCACAGAATGGGAGAAGATATTTGCAAATGACACTACAGATAAAGGGCTGGCATCCAAGGTCTATAAAGAACTTCTCAAATTTAACACTCCAGAAACAGGAAATCAAGTCAAAGAATGGGAAGAAGAAATGAACAGACACTTCTCCAAAGAAAACAAACAAATGGCTAACAGACACATGAAAAAAATGTTCAACAGCATTAGCCATCAGGGAAATGCAAAGCAAAACCACATTGAGATACCACCCTATACCAGTTAGAATGGCAAAAATTGACAAGACAAGAAACAACAAATGTTGGAGAGGCTGTGAAGAAAGGGGAATTCTCTTCTACTATTGGTGGGAATGCAAGTTGGTACAGCGACTTTGGAAAACAATATGGAGGTTTCTCAAAAAGTTAAAAATAGAGCTACCTTATGATGCAGCAATTGCACTACTGGGTATTTACCCCAAAATGCAGATGTAGTGAAAAGAAGGGCTATATGCACCACAATGATCATAGCAGCAATATCCATAATAGCCAAACTATGGAAGGAGCCAAGATGCCCTTCAACAGACGAATGGATAAAGAAGATGTGGTCTATAGATATAATGGAGTATTACTCAGCCATCAGAAAGGATAAATACCAAACATTTGCTTTGACATAGATGGAACTGGAGGGGATTATGCTAAGTGAAATATGTCAGAGAAAGACAATTATTATATGGTTTCACTCATATGTGGAACATAAGAAATAGTGCAGAGGATCATAGGGAAAGGGAGGGAAAAATGAAGGGGGATTCAGAGGGGTAGACAAACCATGACAGTCTATGGACCCCGGGAAACAAACTGAGGGTTTCAGAGGGGTGGGGTGGGGGGATGGGTGAGTCCAGTGATGGGTATTAAGGAGGACATGTATTGCATGGAGCACTGGGTGTTACACGCAAACAAAGAGTCATGGAACACTACATCAAAAACTAATGATGTACTGTATGGTGACTAACATAATAAAAAATTATAATTTAAAAAATTTGGTGATCTTTAAATTTGCCATCACCCTGTAAAAACAGGCTATACTAAACTGAAATAAATTAGAAACTGAATTAGTTGGCGTATAAGTTAGGTTTCTTCAGAGAAACAGAATATATAGACATAGATACATAGATAGATCTCTCTTTCTCTCAGAGAGAGATTTCAAACAATTTCCTCATATGGTTGCAGGAGCTAGAAGGTTCTAAATCTGCAGGGCAGGCTGACAAGCTGTAAATCCCACAAAGAAATGAATGTCTTAAGTTAGAAGGCCAACTGGAGACAACATTCCTTCCTCAAGGTGGTCTTTTCTCTTAAGACCTTAGACTGATTGGATGAGGCCCACTTACATTAGGGAGAATAATCTACCTTACTCAAAGTCTAGTTATTTAAATGTCAACCTCATCTAAAAAATACCTGCAGCAACATCTTCATTAGTATTTGGTTAAACATTTGGACACCATAGCCTAGCCAAATTGATACATAAAATTAACCATTGCTCTCGGGATTTGGAATGCCTGTGTAACTCATATCCTAAATTAATGGCTTAAGCAAGTTAGCTTTCTTTTTTTTAAGATTTTATTTACTTATTTATTTGAGAGAGAGAGAGCGAGAGAGCACTCACAAGTGGGGGTAAGGATGGAGGGAAAGTGAGAAGCAGATTCCCCACTGAACAGGGAGCCCAACTCAGGGCTGGATCCCAGGACCCCAAGATAATGACTTGAGCTGAAGTCAGATGCTTAACAGACTGAGCCACCCAGGTGTCCCAAGGAAGTCAGCTTTCAAGTCAGCAGTCAAAAGTAGCAGTCCAGAGCTGGTATAGTGACTCAACAATCATTATGTGTTCAAACCCATTCCAGTTTGTTGCTCCATTATCCTCAGCACATAGCTTCTGCCTCATGTCCCAAGATGACTGCCTTAGCCTCAACTGTCACATTCTCATTCAAGTTTGCAGGAAGAGGGGAAAAAGAAGAGTGTCTAGGTCCTTTTAAAGACACTTCCTGGGAGTTTCCCATATCTTACACACACGATCCAAAATTTAGTTATATAGCCACACTTAGTTACAATGGAGGCTGAGAACTATTGTCTTTATCTTGGTGTCTATTGACCTGGCTAAAACTCTGGGAATCTGAACTTGGGTATTCAGGGAAGAAAGAATGGATAGATATTGGAAAGAGGTCTAGCATGTACAGTTTACTACACTTAATAACTGAAGGGATGCTCTTTCTTCCATGGTGTACACCATTAAATATTCAGAACTACTCGTCTGTGAATGCAAATTATTGAATGACATCAAAATATGCTTAGTCTATACATAGTTAAAAACACTATACAGATCCAGGGGTACTAATCTCTGCACAGTCTATAGTTAACTTAAAATCCTTGATTTTTAATGTACTAAACATGAAGGTAAGTGATGACTACGTGAAAGTAGGCATTCTGTATACAGCTGGGTGCACTGCACAACTTAAGGGGGGAATTCACATTCTGTTCTGTTCCACAGATTTTTCTGTACTTCATCTTAGCCAAAAGGCTGAGAAGCAATCCATAGATCTTTCTGGACTCTATATCTTCACTGTGGAGGTAAAAATGGCCCATAACAGAAGACTTATTCCATCTTCAGTTGTGAGTACTGCACACCCAGAAGTTGCCATTCAAATCACAATCTATGCCAGGTTTATTTCTTGATTCCTGACATGCCTCAAAATAGAGGTAAGTACTGATAATTGCAGTGCACACCTCAGTTGGTGTCATTTATGTTGTGTATACCATGAAACTTTCTGGACTCCTCCTGTGGTTAATGTGTAGTTAGTGACAGTCTCGTAAAAGTAAATGTGAACATACTCCACAGTTTAAGGGATTCTATTAATATTATAGTCTATCTCGTGAATCTTTCTAGATCTGTCATATATTCAGTGTGGAAGTTTGTGTTGGCCACATGAAATTAAACTGTGCTATGTATTTTAAATACACTGCAAAACAGAAGTGGTGATCCCAGTCTATGCCATGGATCTTTCTAATCTCTTCATATGCTCAGTGTGGGGGTAGATAATGGTTGCATGACAATAAATGTATCCTTGTACATTTGGGTACACTATACAACCGAAGAGGTACTAGTCACTATCTGGTAAAGTCCATGGTTATTTCTGGCCTTGTCATATGTTAAGGTGGGGGTAAGTGATGGCCATATCAATTTATACTTATTTCACTTACACTTGGATATACTGTGCTATTCAAGGACTGAGAGCCACATTCCAGTCTATGCCATGGATCTTAGAAAGATTCTTCATATGGCCAGTATGGAGGTTAATGATGGCCTTATAAAAATAGATTTACTGCATATACAGTTGAGTGTACTGCACAGTTTAAAGGCTGCCAATTCCATGAAGAATTCTGGACCCATATACTTGTGGGGGTAAATGCCACATTCAAATACATATATTCTGTGTAAATTTTGGTGCACTAAAAATTTAAGGATGTCAATCACATCCTAGTTTGTGACACAGATCTTTCTGGGCTCCTATATGCTCAGTGAGGAAGTAAGTGATTTCTACAGTAAAGAAGGGTTATTCAAAATGGAAATCTAAACCACAATAAGACAGCATCTCATACCTGGCTATTATCAAAAGGATGAAAAAACAAGTATCGACAATGATGTGGAAAAAAAGGACTCCGTGTACACAGTTGGTTGGAATGTAAATTGGTACAACCACTATGGAAAACAGTATGGAGTTTCCTCAGAAAATTAAAAATAGAATTACCATAGGGTCCAGCAATTATACTTCTGGGTATTTGTCTGAAAACAAAACAAAACAGGGGTGCCACGGTGACAATTGATTAAGCATCCAACTCTTGATTTCTGCTCAGGTCGTGATCTCAGGGTTATGAGATCATGCCCCACATCAGGCTCTGTGCTCAGTGCGGAGTCTGCTTAAGACTCTCTCTCCCTCTCCCTCTGCCTCTTCCCCCTAAAATAAATAAATAAATCTTTTTTTTTAAAAAGTGCTAATTTAGGGGCACCTGGGTGGCTCAGAGGGTTAAGCCTCTGCCTTTAGCTCAGGTCATGGTCTGAGGGTCCCGGGATCAAGCCCCGCATCGGGCTCTCTGCTCAGCAGGGAGGCTGCTTCTCCCTCTCTGTCTGCTGTTCTGCCTACTTGTGATCTCTGTTAAATAAATAAATAAAATCTTTTTTTTTAAGTGCTAATTTAGGGGCCCCTGGATGGCTCAGTCAGTTAAGCATCTGCCTCTGGCTCAGGGTCCTGGGATAGAGCCCTGTGTCTGGCTCGCTGCTCAGTGAGAGTCTGCTTCTCCTTCTGCCCCTCCCCACTGCTCCTGCTCCCTCTCTCTCTCACAAAAATAAATAAAATCATTTTTTGAAAAAGCACCTGGGTGGCTCAGTGGGTTAAACCTCTGCCTTCAGCTCAGGTCATGATCTCAGGGTCCTGGGATCGAGCCCCACATTGGATTCTCTGCTCAGCAGGGAGCCTGTTCTCCAACCCCCCCACCTGCCTCTCTGTCTACTTGTGATCTCTCTCTCTGGGAAATAAATAAATAAAAT
Organism: Mellivora capensis; assembly: GCA_004024625.1. Classification (NCBI taxonomy): domain Eukaryota; kingdom Metazoa; phylum Chordata; class Mammalia; order Carnivora; family Mustelidae; genus Mellivora; species Mellivora capensis. Next base: position 30,422 of record PISX010016786.1, on the reverse strand, counting down.
CTTTTAAAAATTAAAAAAATAAAAAGCACTAATTTGAAAAGATAGATGCACCCTCATGTTCACTGTAGCATTATTTACAATAGCCAAGACATGGAAACAACCTAAATGTCCATCACTGGATGACATGGATAAAGAAAATGTGGTATCAGGAAAAAGTCTCTTCAGTAAATGGTGTTGGGAAAACTGGACAGCAATGCAAAAGGATGAAACTGAACCACTTTCTTACACCATACACATAATAAACTCAAGATGGATTAAAGACCTAAATGTGTGACCTGAAACTATAAAAATCCTAGAAGAGAACACAGACAGTAATTTCTCTGACATTGGCTATAGCAACTTTTTTTCTAGATGGGTCCCCCAAGGCAAGGAAAATAAAAGCAAAAATAAAATATTGGGATTATATCAAATAAAAAGCTTTTGCTTGGCAAGGGAAACAATCAACAAAACTAACCAGCAAACTAATGAATGAGAGAAGATATTTGCAAATGACATATCCAATAAAGATTTAATATTCAAAATATATAATGAACTTGTAAAACTGAGCACCCAAAAAATATAAATAATCTGATTAAAAATGGGCAGAATACATGAGTAGACATTTCTCAAAAGAAGACATCCAGATGGCCAACAGACATACAAAAAGATGCTCAACATCACTCATCATCAGGGAAATGCAATTCCAAACTACGATGAGCGATCACCGCACACCTGCCAGAATGGCTGAAATTAACAACACATGAAATAGCAGGTGTTGGTGGAGGTGTGAAGAAGGGGGATCCCTCGTGCACTGTTTGTGGAAATGCAAACTGGTGCAGCCGCTCTGGAAAACAGTATGGAGCTTCCTCAAGACATTAAAAATAGAACTACCCTCTAATCCAGCAATTGCACTGCTGGGTATTTTCCCAAAGAATACAAAAATACTTAGTCCAAAGGGATACATGCACTGTGATGTTTATAGTAGCATTATTTACAGTAACCAAGACATGGAAGCAGCCCAAGTGTCCATTGATGGATGAATGGATAAAGAAGATGTGTGTGTGTGCACACACACACACACAAACTCACAATGTAATATTACTCAGCCATAAAAACAAAATATTGCCATTTACACTAACACAGATGAAGACAGAGAGTACTATGCTAAGCAAAATACATCAGAGAAAGACAAATTTCACTCATATGTGGAATTTAAGAAACAAAACAAATGAGTGAAGGGGGAAAAAAAAGAGGCAAACCAGTAAACAGATTCTTAACTATAGAGACCAAACTGATGGTTACCAGAGGGGAGGGTTAAACTGGTGATGGGGATTAAGGAGTGGTTGTTGTGATGAGCACTGGGTGATGTATGGAAGTGCTGAATCACTATACTGTACACCTGACACTGACACTGTGGGTTAACTAATTGGAATTAAAAACTTAAAAAAAAGAAAATATGGTATCTACATGTTTGTGTGTGTATGTGTGTGTGTATATATATATATATATATATGTAAGATATATGTATTATATATCATTTATCTTATATATACACATTATATATAATATAGATATATATGTATTTCCATATAATACATATAATACACATGCATGTGTATATATAATTCTTGCATATATTATATACATAATATATTATTATAATATATATATGGCCCAATATTATTCAACCATAAATATGAATGAAACTTGCCATTTTTGACAATGTGGAGGGATTTTGAGGACATTTTGTCAAGTGGAATAAGGCCAAAGAAGATAAATGCCATATGATCTCATTTATATGTTGAATCATTAAAAAAAAATGAGCTCATGGGTATAGAGAACAGACTGGTAGTTGCCTGAGGGGGAGAGTGATGGTGGGTGAAGTGAAGTGGGTAAAGGACATCAAAATGTACAAAGTTCCAGTTATAAAATATGTCATGGGAATGTTGTGTACAGTATGGTGACTATCATTAATAATACTATATTACATATTTGAAAGTAGTTAAGAGAGGGGCACCTGGGTGGCACAGTCCGTTAAGCCTCTGCCTTCAGCTCAGGTCATGATCCCAGGGTACTGAGCTCCCTGCTCAGCGGGAAGTCTGCTTCTTCCTCTGCCTCTGCCTCCCCACCCACCCCACTCATGCTCTCTCTCTCTCTCTCTCTCAAATAAATAAATTTATATTTAAGATTTTATTTATTTGTTTGACAGAGAGAGCACGCACAAGTAGTGGGAGCGGCAGGCAGGACCCTGGGACCCAGTAACCCCAGGATCCTGAGATCACAACTGGAGCCGAAGGCAGCTGCTTAACCAACTGAGCCACCCAGGTGCCCCTAAATAAATACAATCTTTAAAAAAAAAAAAAGAAAAAGTAAGAAAGAAAGTAGCTAGGAGAGTAAGTCTTGAAAGCTCTCGTCATGCAAGAAAAGACTTGCATCAGGTCACCTAGGCTCCCTGCTCAGAAGGGAATCTGCTTCTGCCTCTCCCTCTGCCTGCCACACACACACTCTCTCTCTGTGTCAAATAAATTGCCACTCATACAACAGTCTGATGCCATGGATATTTCTGGACTTCTAATATGGTCAATGTGAAGGTAACCAAGGGCATCATTGAAATGAAATATTCCTTGAGCTTTTGGTACACTTCACAACTCACAGGGTGCCATTCATATACTTTTATATACAGTGTGTATTTATGATCTCCTCCTGTGGTTCATGCAGGGGTAAGAGATTGCCAAATGAAAGTAGATATATTCAATACACATATGCATGCAGTGCACAAATGAATGGATTTCATTTACTATGTGGCCCAGTCCATGGTGTTTTCTAGACTCCTCTGTTCTTAAAGTTGTAACAAGTAATGGCCACATGAAAGTAGACTTATTCCATGCACAGTTCAGGGCACTGCACAACTGAAGGAGTGCCATTTACTGTCTTACATATTCAGTAGATATTTGTGGACTCTTCGCTTCTTACTGTGGAGGTATGTAATGGCCACAATAAATTAGAGGTATTCCCTATGTTGTTGATTGCACTCCAGATTCATTTAGTGCTATTCACATCACCATCTGCACCATGGATCTTTCTGTCCATGCTCATGTAGAGCTAAGTTTGAGGCTCATAAAGGTAAACTGAGTATGGCTGCAGGCACTGTGTGCTCAAGATATGTCATTCACATTCTAGTCTTTGCCATGGAGTTTTTGGATCCCCGATGTGGTCACTGTGGAAGAAGTGATGGTCACATGAATGTCAACTAGTCCCATGTGCAGCTCTGTGCTCTGCACACTCAAAGGTGCCATTTACATCTTAGTTTATGACATGGATCTTTCTGGATCCTCATAGGCACAAGTGGAGAAGCAAGCGATGGCACATGAAAGTCCGTTTATTCCATTTATGCTTGGGTATGCATGAGAAACAGTTGGCCAGGCTAAGACTTAGAAGCAAAGAAACCAAGCAGGATCATCCTGAGAGGGTCAAGGTCACCAAACTCCAATAGCCTACTTCCATTTGTTATTTTCTCAGGAAAATCAGAAACTTTTTGTCTTTTTAAAAGCCCTACATTCCTTTAAAAACATTCCCACTATTTTGGTTTTAATCTGATGCAAAAATGTAATTCCTTAAGCACTTGCCATGTTTTAGACACAGTGAGAAGCCCTTTACATATTTCATTTCATTTATTCATTTCCATGGTCTCATGAGTTAGATACTAGTCATATCCCATTTTTAAGAATGAGGAAACTGAGCTTTCTTTTCATCCTCCGCACCCTCTTGCCAGCACTGCTCTGGCTGCACCACATCTGCTCAGAGCTCCCAGCTCTTGCTAAGCTAACACCACCCCCCTTTTTCTCCAGTCACCACCATGATCACCTCCTGGGACCTCATCCGCTAGGATGAGATGTTGTCCACCATCTACAAGATCTGGGAGATGACACAGGGGCTGTGCCTGGAGGGGAGGATGGTCAGGAGGACAGAGGGCAACACTGATGACTCGCTCATTGGTGGAAACGCCTCCGCAGGAGGCCCCGAGGGTGAAGTTACAGAAAGCCCAATCACCGCTGGTGGTGATCCTGTCCTGAGCCATCACTTACGGAAACCAGGTGCACCAAAGAAGCCTACAAGAAGTATGTCAAAGATTACATCAAATCAGTCAAAGGCAAACTTGAAGAACAGCAGCCAGAAAGAGTAAAACCTTTTATGACAGGGGCTGCAAAATACATCAAGCACATCCTTGCTAACTACAAAAACTACCAGTTCTTTCCTGATGAAAACATGGACCGAGAGGGCATGGTTGGTCTGTGGGACTATTCTGAGGATGGCGGACCCCACACAGGATTTTCTTTAAGGATGGTGTGGAAACGGAAAAATGTTAATGAATTTGGCTATGACTTTGGATGTATCACCTGTTGTCATCTCTGACTGCTGGTCTTCATCCACATGACACCAGGACTTAGACGAATGGAACTGATGTCGTCTTGATCTCTTCATTTATTTTGACCTTGATTTATCTGGAGTAGAGTGATTTATTAAAAAAAAAAAGTAAAAAATAAACTTGTCAGGGTATCTACAAATAAAATGCATTTAAGCTAAAAGCATGGGCAGGGGGGTGGCGCCTGGGTGGCTCAGTCAGTTGAGCGACTAACTTTTGATTTGAGGTCAGGTCATGAATTTGAGGCCGTGGGGTCAAGCCTCACATAGGGCTCCACACTCAGTGGGGAGTCTGTTGGAGAATCTCTCTCTCTCCCTCCCTCTCCTTCCACCCCCTTGCTCTCTCTCTCGCTCTCTCTCTCTCTCAAATGGGTAAATAAATCTTCAGAAAAAAAATAAACTGAACACATGAGGAAACTGTAGCACTTACACAGCTGTTAAGTAATAAAGCCAAGATTTTAATTTAGGTCAATCTGAAACCATAGCTCAAAGTATGCAATCTTGTAAATACCTCTTTAAAGTATGCTGTCATTCTATTAATGATTTTTTGAGCAGAGAAATTTAGCTGCTTCATAAATATTACATTTTGGAAAAATGGAAAGCTCATTGATGGAAAATGTGAAGCAGGAGATCTCCAACTGTCATGTGTATAAAGTGCCATATTAATTAATGTGCTCCAGTGGCTGAGATTTCATTCTATTCAAAGGAGATTAAATTTCAGATTTAAAAAATTATGATGGTAGCTTTCCCTTAGATCTTTGCCTAATAAAACAGTCGAGTATGATGAAAGCAAAAAGGGTTTATACAACCTTCTCAGAGGGAGCTCAGTTCACTTTGGGGAAAGTGAGTTACTGCAGAGATAAGAAGAATGTATCTAAAGGAAGGTATTGTGGCAGTGTCTTCTTTCTGCTGGGCCTGAGCCTTCCACGTAGATCCTGAGATCGTATCTCAAGACCTTTTTAAAAGCACCATTATATGAATTAATGAATATATAAATAAGTGAAATTAAATTCAAATCCCTAGGAAAAGAAAATGAATACTCGAGGAGAGTGATTCTGTAGCTACATTGGCCAGCACAATTAAGTTCTAGCTTTTAGATCATTCCAGTTAGTCTGTCAGGGCAATATTGAACTGCTAACAAATTAGGGAGAGATGGTCTTCACACACAAGTTTCTGTTTATAAACACCAGATGTTTCTGGAACCAGTTTTTGCTGGGGAGGTTTAATTTTGCCTTGGAGTTTAAAAAGATTGGAGTAGTTGGGCTCTCGGTCCCATATTGAACTTGAGTTCAAAGAGGTAAGTCCAGTCTCAAAATGGAGGTAGAGCCGCTGCTCAGTCGCCCCTGGCCCAACTCCGGCCATCACCGCTGCCACCGGGGGGAGGAGGGCCATGATGCAAAGGAACCAGAGCAGTTGAAAAAACTGTTTATTGGTGGTTTGAGCTTTGAAAACACAGATGATAGTTTAAGAGAACATTTTGAAAAATGAGGTACACTTACAGATTGTGTGGTGATGAGAGACCCCCAAACAAAACGTTCTAGGGGTTTTGGTTCTGTGACTTACTCTTGTGTTGAAAACGTAGATGCAGCAATCAACCACACAAGGTTGATGGGCGTGCAGTGGAACCAGAGAGTTGTTTCTAGCAAGGATTCTGTAAAGCCTGGTGCTCATCTAACAGTGAAGAAAATTTTTATTGGTAGTATTAAAGAAGATACAGAAGAATATAATTTGAGAGACTACTTTGAAAAGTATGGCAAGATTGAAACCATAGAAGTTATGGAAGACAGGCAGAGTGGGAAAAGGAGAGGAGTTGCTTTTGTAACTTCTGATGATCATGATACAGTTGATAAAATTGTTGTTCAGAAATACCACACTATTGGGACGCCTGGGTGGCTCAGTTGGTTGGACGACTGCCTTCGGCTCAGGTCATGATCCCGGAGACCCGGGATCGAGTCCCGCATCAGGCTCCCAGCTCCACGGGGAGTCTGCTTCTCCCTCTGACCTTCTCCTCGCTCATGCTCTCTCACTGCCTCTCTCTCAAATAAATAAATAAAATCTTAAAAAAAAAAAAGAAATACCACACTATTAAATGGCATAATTGTGAAGTGAAAAAGGCCCTTTCTCAACAAGAAATGCAGTCTGCTGGATCACAAAGAGGTTGTGGAGGTGGATCTGGCAACTTCGTGGGTCGTGGAGGAAACTTTGGCCGTGGAGGAAACTTCGGTGGAAGAGGAGGCTATGGTGGTGGAGGTGGTGGCAGCAGGGGTAGTTATGGAGGAGGTGATGGGGGATAAAGTGGATTTGGAGGTGATGGTGGCAACTGTGGTGGTGGTCCTGGTTATAGTAGTAGAGGAGGCTATGGGGGTGGTGGACCAGGATATGGACACCAAGCAGGTGGATATGGAGGTGGTGATGGAGGATATGGTGGCTACAATGAAGGAGGAAATTTTGGAGGTGGGAACTATGATGGTGGTGGGAACTATAATGATTTTGGAAATTATAGTGGAAAACAGCAATTCAATTACGGACCCATGAAGGGGGGCAGTTTTGGTGGAAGAAGTTCGGGCAGTCCCTATGGTGGTGGTTATGGATCTGGTGGTGGAAGTGGTGCATCTGGTAGCAGAAGGTTCTAAAAATTTTTCAGAAGAAAAGGGTTACAGTTCTTAGCAGGAGAGAGAGCGAGGAGTTGTCAGGAAAGCTGCAGGTTACTTTAAGACAGTCGTCCCAAATGCATTAGAGGAGCTGTAAAAATCTTCCACAAAAGGAACGATGATCCATAGTCAGAAAACTTACTGCAGCTTAAACAGGAAACCCTTCTTGTTCAGGGCTATCACAACCACAGTTTGCAAAAAGTACAGCTACTGTTTAATGCAATGTATTGTCAATTCGATGTACATTCCTGAGGTCTTTTATCTGTTGTAGCTTTGTCTTTTTCTTTTTCTTTTCATTACATCAGGTATATTGCCCTGTAAATTATGGTAGTGGTACCAGCAATAAAAAACTAAGGAATTTTTAACTTTTCAAAAAAAAAGATTGGAGTAGTTGGAATATATTCTCAAAGTTGAACTATTCCTGAGTTTATGTAACAACCAGTAACAAGTATACCTATCTTAAAAGTTGAATTTCTGTGGTGAGCAATTCCATGTATATTGAATGCCTTTTAAGCTATATGATACCACCCTTGACTAATTATTTTTTTGTGGGGAGGGCTTAGGTTCAGTTTAAAGGATTTCAGCATGAAGTACATCAATAGAAAAAGAATTTTAAAGATTTTATTTATTTATTTGACAGAGAGATCACAAGCAGGCAGAGGCACAGGTGGGGAGGGGGGAGGCAGGCTCCCCACTGAGCAGAGAGCCTGATGCAGGGCTCAATCCCAGGACCCTGAGATCATGACCTGATCCGAAGGCAGAGGCTTAACCCACTGAGCCAGCCAGGCACCTAATAGAAAATTTTTTATCTTAATTTGATTTCATTGTGGTTCCCCACTCCTCTGTATGTATGTGTGTGTATACACACCTATAAAATCTTCTCTTAAGCTAGAAATAGAAATTGCTAACAGACAGATGAAAAAATGTTCAACATCACTAGCCATCAGGGAAATACGAATAAAAACCAAAGTGAGATAACACCTTACACCAGTTAGAATGACAAAAATTAACAAAATAAGGAACAGCAAATGTTGGCATGGATGTAAAGGAAGGAGAACCCTCTTACACTGTTGGTGGGAATGCAAAATGGTACAGCTACTCTAGAAAACAGTATGGAGCTTCCTCAAGATGTTAAAAATGGTGCTACCCTACAATCCAGCAATTGCATTGCTGGGTATTTACCCCAAAGATACGGATGTAATGAAAAGAAGGGATACATGCACCCCAATGTTCACAGCAGCAATGTCCACAATAGCCAAACTGTGGAAGGAGGTGAGATGCCCTTCAACAGATGAATGGATGAGGAATATGTGGTCCATATATACAATGAACATCACTCAGCCATCAGAAAGGATGAGTACCCACCATTTGCTTTGACATGGATAGACTGGATGGGATTGTGCTAAGTGAAATAAGTCAGGCAGAGAAAGACAATTATGTGGTTTCACTCATAAGTGGAACATAAGGAATAACACGGAGGACCACAGGCAAAGGGAGGGAAAACTGGAGGGGGAGAAATCACAGAAGGAGATGAACCATGAGAGACTATGGACTCCAGCAAACAATCTGAGGGTTTCAGAGGGGAGATGGGGTGGGAGGATAGGGTAGACAGGTGATGGATATTGAGGGCACATGTTGGGATGAGCACTGGGTGTTATATGCAACTAACGAACCGTGGAACACTACACCAAAAACTAATGATGTACTGTATGGTGACTAACATGACATTAAAAAAAGAAATATAAATAATAACAACAGAAGAGAAGCTATTTCTACTTTCCTTAGATATTTATTTTTCAAATAGAAGTGTTAGCAACACCATCAAAGTCTAACTCCTCAAACCTGAAGATGTCTCCTGAGCCTTGGATTTTTATTTCCATTTATTCTGTTCCTGAGTCTCTGCTGTGACTTAGTATAGAAACACACACCTTGATTGCTTTGCAGACTAAAAGAGACCATTTTTGCCATGATTCCTTTAGAGTTTATGTTAATCCATCATTTGGATTTCTGTTTCTAGCCAAGATGGAGTAACAGGGTCTGGATTTACAGGAACAAAGTTATGAAACAACAGTTTTCAAAATATTGGTCATTAGGCAATGAAGGACAATAATCACCAAAAAACAGGAAACATACTAGGTAAGCCCTGTGATTGCAACAGAAAATTGAATCCAGTAATATATAAGAAGGATAATAAATCATGATCAAGTTAGGTTCACCCAGGAATACAAGGCTGGGTTTAATACTAAAAAGTAATCAGTTAAGGGACACCTGGGTGGCTCAATAGGTTAAGCATCTCACGTCAGCTTAGGTCATGAACCCAGGGTCCTGGGATCGAGCCCCGCATCTGGTTCCCTGCTTAGCAGGGAATCTGCTTCTCCCTCTCCCTCAGCCCCTCCACCGACTCTTGCCACGTGATTTCTCTCTCTCAAATAAATAAAATCTTTTTTAAAAAAGTAATCAGTAGGGACGCCTGGGTGGCTCAGTTGGTTAAGCGGCTGCCTTCAGCTCAGGTCATGATCCCAGCGTCCTGGGATCGAGTCCCACATCGGGCTCCTTGCTCGGCAGGGAGCCTGCTTCTCCCTCTGCCTCTGCCCGCCACTCTGCCTGTGCTCTCGCTCTCTCTCTCTCTCTCTCTCCCTCTCTCTCTCTGACAAATAAATAAATTTTTTAAAAAAGTAATCAGTAAAGACTCTCAACAAACTAGGAATAGAAAGGAGCATTCATAACCTCATAAGAGGCATCTATGAAAAAAATGCAACTAACCGTATACATAATGGTGAAAGACTGAATGCTTTCTCTCTAACATCAGGAACAAGGCAAGAATATTCCCCCTTACCAATTCTGCTCAAAATTATACTGGACATTGTAGCCAGTGCAAGAAAGCGAGAGAAGCAAAAGGCATCCACATTGGAAGGGAAGAATAAAACTGTCTTTATTCACAAATAATATACTTTCCTATGTAAAAATATCCTCTGAAATCACGAAAAAGGTACTACAATAAATGAGTTCAGTAAGTTGCACAGTATAAGATCAGTATGGAAAATAATTACATTTCTATATAGTAGCAATGAAAAATTGGAAACTGAAATTATAAAAATATCTTTTACAGGGGCACAAGAAATATAAAATAACTATGAAAGAATCTGACAATAGATGTGTGATACTTGTAGACTGAAAATGTAACAAACACTGCTTAGAGAAATTAAAAATGCCATAAATAAAACGAGAAATAATACCATATTCCTGGCTTAGAAGACTTAGTATTATAGACATCAATTCAAAGCAACCCAGTTAAAATCCCAGCATTATTATTTGTGAAACTTAACAAGATGATTCTAAAATTTATATTAAAATACAAATAACCAGGACACCTGGGTGGCTCATTTGGTTAACCTTCTGCCTTCAGCTCAGGTCATGATCCTGGGTCCTGGGATCAAGCCCCACATGGGGCTCTGCTCACTAGGGAGTCTTCTCCCTCTCCCCTGCTTCTCTCCACCACTTGTGCTCCGTCTCTCTCTCTCTTGCTTACTCTCCTTATCTCTCAAAAGTGAATAAAAAAATAAAATACAAATAACCTAGAATACTCAAAACAACTTGCAAAAAGAGGAGAAAAGTTGGAGTCCTTTATCACTTGAATTCAGGACTTGTAAAGTTGCAGTTGGTATTGGTATAAAGATTCATAAACATATCAACTGATGAAGATAGGGAATCCATAAATATACCCCCATACCTACTTAGATGGTCAGTTGATTTTTGACATAGGTGCCATGGCAATACAGCACAGCAAGATTAGTTTATTCAACAAATTGTGCTAGAACAGTTGGATATCGTTATGCAAAAAAGCAGACATCATACCTCACACAATGTACTAAAAATTAGCTAGAAATGGATCAGGAACAAAAGTGCAAAACCTATACTATAAAACTTCTAGAAAAACATGAAATAAAATATCTGTGACATTAGGTGTTGTTTTCTTAGATATGACACAAACTGTGATACATTAAAGAAATGATAAGTTGGACTTCAATTAAATTAAGAACTTCTGTTCCTTAAAAAACATTATTAAGAGAATAAAAAGACAAGCTGCAGATTGGGAGAGAATAGATGTAAATCGCATATCTGATAAATGACTACTATCTAGAATATGTAAAGAACTCTCAAATCTCGGGACACCTGAGAGGCTCAGTGGGTTAAACGTCTGCCTTCGGCTTGGGTCATGATCCCAGGGTCTTGGGAGTGAGTCTCACATTGGGCTCCCTGCTCAGCAGGGAGCCTGCTTCTCCCTCCTCCTCTGCTCCTCCCCCCAGCTTGTGCTCTCTCTCTCTCTTTTTCTCTCTCTCTCCCTCAAATGAATAAAATCTTCATTAAAAAACCTCTCAAATCTCAATAATATGAAAACAACCCAATTTAAAAATGGGCAAAAAAATTGAATCAATACTTCATCAAAGAAGATAAAAGGATGTCAAGCTTACTAACAGATGTTTAACATCATTAGTTCAAGGAAATGCAAATTAAAATCATCAGAAGCTACTACTGCATATCAAGTTTTGGCGAGGATGTGGAACAACTGGAATTCTTCCCGTGTATGTAAAACAGTGCAATCACTTAAGAAAAGTTAACACTTTATCAAATAATTAAACATATGCCAGCCATATGATTCAGTTATTCCTCTTCTAGTTACTTGTCCAATGAAAGAAAAATAAAAGCCTACATCTACATGAAGATTTGAATATAAATGTTCATAGCAGCTTTACAAACACTAGAAATATCCCAAATGTCCATCAACAAATGAACTTAAAAAATTGTGATGTATCACGTGGTGGTATATTATTAAACAATAAAAAGGAGGGGCGCCTGACAGGCTCAGTGGGTAGAGCATGCAACTCTTGATCTTGGGCTTGTGAGATCGAGCCCTACATTGGATGTGGAGATGACGTAAAAATAAAATATTTTAAAAAACAATAAAAAGGAATAGGCTAGGGGTACATACAGTAATAAGGATGAATCTCAAAATACCTTGGCTGTATTAAAAACAAACAGAAATGAGTATGTACTACATGATTCCACTTGTATAAAACTCTGAAATATGCAAAATAATCACCAGCAACAAAAAATACAGCAGTGCTTGCCTGGGGAAAGGGGATGAAGAGTGCCGGAGGGAAGGATTACAAAGAGATATGAAGAAGCTTTGGAGGAATGAAATATTCTTTATCTTTTTTTTTTTAAGATTTTATTTATTTGTGGGGCACCTGGGTGGCTCAGTAGGTTAAGCCTCTGCCTTAGGCTCAGGTCATGATCTCAGGGACCTGGGATTGAGCCCTGAATCGGGCTCTCTGCACAGCGGGGAGCCTTGCTTCACCCTCTCTCTCTGCCTGCCTCTCTCTGCCTATTTGTGATCTCTCTCTCTGTCCAATAAATAAATAAAATATTTTATATAAAAAAGATTTTAGGGGTGCCTGGGTGGCTCAGTGGGTTAAAGCCTCTGCTTTTGGCTCAGGTCATGATCCCAGGGTCCTGGGATCTAGCCCCACATCGGGCTCTCTGCTCCGCAGAGAGCCTGCTTCCTCCTTTCTCTCCCTGCCTGCCTCTCTTGCCTACTTGTGATCTCTGTCTGTCAAATAAATAAATAAAATCTTAAAATAAAATAAAAAAAGATTTTATTTATTTGAGAGGGAGAGAGAGAGAGAGTGAGCGCATGCAAGAGCGGGAGGTGGGAGAAGCAGGCTCCCTGCCAAGCAGGAGTTCAATCTGGGGTCTATCCCAGGACTCTGGGATCATGACCCAAGCCGAAGGGGGATGCTCACCCAACTGAGCCACCCAGGTGCCCCAAAATACTCTTTATCTTGATTGTGGTGATATGTGTACATCTGTCAAAAGCCATCAGACTGTACCCTTAAGTATGTGAAGTTCATTGTATGTTAGTTATGCTCACTAAAACTGTTTAATAATTACTTTTTATCCTGCAGTAAATTAGCTTGCTGTATCCGTTTTTTAAAACTTACTTATTTTAGAGAGAGAGAGAGCATGAGCAGGGGGAGGAATAGAGGAAGAGGGAGACAAGCAGACTCCCCACTGAGCAGGGAGCCCCTGCCCAGGTCTCAATCCCAGGACCCCAGGATCATGGCCTCAGATGAAACCAAGATTTGGACACCCAGCCGACTGAGCCACAGAGGAGCCACTATCTTGCTGTATTCTCAAAGATAGGTATTCACTGTTACATCTGATGCTTTGGCATCAGTACAAAAGACTTAGAAGTATTAAAAAGAATGAGAAACATGATCAAAGGGCAGCTGCCTTGTGGGTTAAAAGAATACAAAAATAACTCAGTCAATGAGAGGTTAGTACAGATGGGGAAGCAATTTTAGAAATAAATGCTAATTATTCCTCCTTTCATAAATTATTTCTACATATATTTTGTTCATGACCTATTTTGTTCCTCAAAGTTAAAGTTTTTTTAAACTTAAAATTTTAAAGATAAATAAACATACACATTTTATTGAGGAAGGAGATTGCAATCATTGTGACCAGTTACTATCAGATACTCTGGCATGCTTTGTAATGTATATTGGGGCTGAGCGATGGCAAATTTTTTTTAAGGTAATGAAACAAAGGTGTTACTTGTCAATAAATAAAAGTCAAACATGTATTAGAGGGAGAAATGAATTTCTCTTATATACATTTGCCTTTTGTCTCTTATAGACAGAACTTTGGAAGAAAATTCGTTTTTTTGAAAGCAAAATGTATGTGAACTTAAATTCTTTAAAAGCTCAGGGGTGCCTGGGTGGTTCAGTCAGTTAAGTGTCTGACTCTTGATTTCAGCTCAGGTGGTGATCTCAGGGTCCTGAGATGGAGCCCTGTGATGGGCTCCAGGCTAGGCGTGGAGCCTCCTTAAGATTCTCTCTCTCCCTCTCCCTTTGCCCATCCCCCCAGCCGTAGAAAAGAATGAAATATTGCCATTTGCAGGAAGGTGAATGGAGCTAGAGAATATTACGCTAAGCAAAATAAGTCAGGTAATGACAAATACGACAGGATTTCACTCATATGTGGATTTTAAGATCAAAACAAATGAGTGAAGGGAAAAAAAAGAAAGAAGCAAACCAAGAAACAGACTCTTAACTCTAGAGGACAAACTGATGGTTACCAGAGGGGAGGTAGGGGCGGGTATGGGTGAAATGTGTGATAGGGATTAAGGAGGGCACTTGTGATGAGCGTGGGCTGATGTATGGAGGTGTTGCATCACTTTGTTGTACACCTGAAACTAATATAACACTGTGTGTTAACTGGAATTCAAATACCCCTCCCTGAATGCTGAAATCCAGATCTTTTTGAGAATTCAGGGTCATGACTAAGTGGATGAAAGAGAAGTCTTTGTGGTGTCATGCCAGCAGAAGTTGCCGGAAACCCACTGGTAACTTGCTGGGGAAAATCTCTCCTCAGAGAGGCACCCTGCAATAAAACCATTCAAGATGGGTGCCAGGGGAAACTTCTGGACAATAGATGGGGCCAGCTTCTGTGCACTGTGGGACTTGCATGCTGAAGAAGCAGCATTAGTGAAGCCCAGCATCTAAATGAGCCTGCTGGGCAAACACATCAGACCGTGGTAGGAAATCCTGTCCTCCGGCAGTGTCTCTTCAAACACCTCTTACAGAACTGAACACTGTGCAGCTAGTAGAAGACAGTTTCAAGGGTCCTGACCCATTTTCCCACCCACAGGTGAAAAGGGTAAATTTGGACCTGAGAGTCAAGGAAGCACTAACTGGCACAGGAAGTGAGAAAGGAGGAGGAGAAGAGGCAGTGCACGGAGTGATGAAGACCGGGGAGATGACCTTATAGCACACCTCACACAAGCCCACAAGGTTCTGAGGAACAAAGGAGCTGAGTGCTGGTCCTCCTCAGCCCTCCAGCCAGAGGATTTTGAATCAGTTACTATCTCTCTGCAGATAAAAACAGTTCATTTTTTTTAAGATTTATTTATTAGAAAGAGCACGAGCATGCGTGCATGAGCACACAAGCAAGGAGAGGAACAGAGGTAGAAGCAGACTCCCTGCTAAGCTAGGAGCCCAATGTGAGGTCTCAGTCCCGGGGCTCTGGGATCATGACCTGAGCCAAAGGCAGATGCTCAACAGACTGAGCCACCCAGACGCCCTGAAAACAGTTTAATACTTGCTCTGGGTCCCACCTGCTTTCCCTTCAAAAAACTATCATGAGGGGGCGCCTGGGTGGCTCAGTGGGTTAAGCCTCTGCCTTTAGCTCAGGTCATGATCTCAGAGTCCTGGGATCGAGCCCCCCATCAGGCTCTCTGCTCGGTGGGGAGCCTGCTTCCTCCTCTCTCTCTCTCTGCCTGCCTCTCTGCCTACTTGTGATCTCTGTCTGTCAAATAAGTAAATAAAATCTTAAAAAAAAATTAAAAAAAAAACTATCATGGGGCATCGGGGTGGCGCAGTTGGTTAAACATCCATCTCCCAGTTTCTCTTAGGTTGCGACCTTGGGGCCATGAGACCAAGCCCCGCGTTGGTCTCTGCGCTCAATGCAGAGTTCGCTTGAGATTGTCTCTCTTCCTCTCCCTCTGCTCCTACAGTTCGTGTGTGTGCTCTCTTTCACTCTCTAAAATAAATGAACCAGGGACGCCTGGGTGGCTCAGTTGTCTCAGGTCATGATCCCAGCGTCCTGGGATCGAGTCCCACATTGGGCTCCTTGCTCGGCAGGGAGCCTGCTTCTCCCTCTGCCTCTGCCTGTCTGCCTGTGCTCGCTCTCTCTCTCTCTGACAAATAAATAAAATCTTAAAAAAATGTTTAAAAATAAAATAAAATAAATGAACCAATCTTAAGGAAGGAATAAAGGAAGGGAGGGAGGAAGGAAGGAAGGAAGGAAGAAAGAAAGAAGAAAAGAAAAGAGAGAGAGAGAAAACTAACTATGGCGTCTCGGGCAGGAACAAGTATCCCTATCCTCCATGGTCTTGACGTCACTGGCTGTATTCATATGGTGGCTAACTAGGGGCCCACAAGAGTTTACCCGGAAGTGATGTCTTGAGCAGACCGTATAGTCATTTACCCAGCTTACCCCTCCCCAGCAGGCAACCAAAAAGCAAAGGAAGGGCAACGTAAGAAAGATTTATTAAGTGTTCTTTACCACGTAAGCCCTTGCGTACACACTATACATTTACATATATATTTTATACACATACATTTTCCAGAAGACGCACCTGAAAATTAGTGACTTGTCCAAGTGCCAGAGCTCTGACTTCAACTCCTCCCTTGTCATTCCGGTTCCAGACTTCAGTTCACTAATCCACGTGGAATGTTGGCTCTCCACAGACATCACCAGGATGAATTGCTGATAAGACAAAGCTGAGTTTATTCTTACTGCAGTAAAAGACAGCAACCTTGACAGAATTTGGAGTGGGGAGGTGAAGCCAGGATGTTATGAGATATTCGAGTCTGGCTTAAGGAAGGCCTTTCGGTGAGGAAGTCTTGGTTAGGGTTAGGTAAGGATGGTGATGTCTTGATTTAGAATTGGTCACCCCAACAAGGTGAGGATATTTAAGGCAAGGAATTTAGAGTCTGGCAGGGAGTAATATGTCTTTCAGGAAGTTCCCAGAATGAGCAATGAAGTCATTTGCAACTATTACCTTCTTGGGGAAGATTGTGCTGAAACAGCTAGTTAAGGTGACGACAACAAAGTTTGAAGTAAGAAAGTCACATTAGTGAGTGTCGACAGTAAGCTCTGTGGGCAGATATGGTTTAGGTGGTTATCCTTTAAGGTTTTTCTCTTCTCCTTCTTGATGGTCACATTCAAGCATGATGTGTGACAAATTATTCTGTTAATGGAATGATCGTTAACCAATTTCAATATGAAGACCACTCAGCATAAAAACTAGCTCTTACATAGTCTTTTCTATGTGTTCTTTATATCCTAGCTCATTGAATCATTGTAACCTGTGGGTAGGTGCTACTTTCATCTACATTTTATAGATGGTGAAGTGATGCACAGAGAGGTTAAGGAACTTACTGCTGTTTACGGTGCATTAGGCATTGAGCTGGGATTTGAACCCAGGCAGTCTAACTCCAGAGTCCTTTTTAGGACCTAATCAGTATACTAGTATACTAAGTATTCCATATTAGGGCTTTACATTTACTGTTCCTTCAAATCATCTGTAATTCATATCATTCAGATCAGAGAGGTGATTCAGATTAATCTATTGCCCAAAGTTATCCAGTTAATAAATTACAACCTTCAAACTAAGTCTACAGACCTCCTCACCAGTAATTATTTTCTCCACCCCCCCACTTGGTCTTCCATAACTACCTCTTGATTTCCAAAGAAGAATTAACAAATCTATGGGGCACCTGGGTGGCTCAAGTCAGGATCTCACGGTCCTAGGGGCAAGCCCCACGTCCCAGGGCTCCTTGCTCAACAGGGAGTCTGCTTCTCCCTCTCCCTCTGACTCTGCCCACAATTCATGCTCTCTCTCTCTCTCTCTCAAATAAATGAAAAAAATCTTTTTAAAAAACCCATTAGATATTGTCCAACAAAGAGAAAATACACCAAAAAATCTAGTTCTGTAGTAAGTTAGGGGTCTTTGCAAGTTAGAGCGGGGACTGAATTCTAATTGCTTCTGTATAATAGAATAAGAAAAAAAGACAGAATTTTCATGTTTTCCTAGCTTTAGAGTAGCTTCACTAAATGACTTTCATTAAAAGAAGTGATTGACAATAATAATCTTTGACTTAGAAAAAATATTTAACTTTTATAGTAGAAATGTAAACACAGCAATGATTTGTGATTTCTCAACATGTTCTTTCTTGCTGAAGGACATTTAACTAGTTTTGACCTATAGTCAGGATAAGCATAGCACACACGCAAAATTTCCAACAATAAGGACCCACAGACAAGAAAGATAAGTCTCGACTTAAACCTTATTTGGCAAAGAGAAAACAAAGCATGGCACCATTAAATTTTGAATGCTAAAGATATTTCCTTGCTCTTAACTCAGGAAACAAAGCTTTAGAGAAGTCACTAGAGTTGACCTTCTTTTATTCTTTAACAGGATAAAACTCTTCTCTCTTTTAGTTCATGTGCCCTTTGTTCTGGACTCCAAAGTTGATGGACAGGTTGATATACAGTCACTCTGAGTACAGGGGAAAAACCAGAGGTGTGCGGCTTACAATTGCCAATAAAGATATAACCTTTCTTTGTTGTGCATTTCACAAGCAGATTACATAACCTTTTGGGGATATGTCATCAGCTCCAGCAACATACTCATTTTTTTAAGTTTTTATTTTTTTAAGATTTATTTATTTATTTGGGAGAGAGAGAGAAGGAGAAAAAGTACAAGCCAGGCCGAGAGGCAGAGGGAGAAGCAGACTCCCTGCTGAGCAAGGAGCCCAACCTGGGGCTCGATCCCAGGACCCCAGGATGATGACCCAAGCCCAAGGGAGATGCTTAACTGACTGAGCCATCCAGGCACCCCTAGTTTTAATTTTAATTCTAGTTAGTTAACATACAAAAATATGGAGCAGTTTGCAAATTTGCCTGTCATCCTTACACAGGGGCCATGCAAATCTCTGTATCTTTCCCATTTTAATCTATGTGCTGCTGAAGCAAGCACAACAGTAACATATTTAAGTAACATATGCTAACTGCACAAGGATACTTGGCTTTTTACTGAGTGTAGTTTGAGTTGGGCTTTGTTGCTTTCCTTCTTTCCGCATGGTGCATACAGAGGGAGGAAATGAGAGAGAGGGAGGCAGGGGTGACAGGAATGTTCTAGTAGGCCCGCTTGGAGAAAGGCACACGTGTTCCCTGTTCATCGCCCCAACCCAACACACACACCCACATTACATAAAGAGCCCCATGCAGACAAAAGGAGCTCTTTATGTTGCCTTAAAATGACATAGGAATTGTGTGTTTCTCGGTTGCCCTGCCCCAGATTTACATGTCCCAAAGCCATGCAATATTTCCACACCTTAGTCCACCCTAGTCCCTCTTCATCCCCTCTCTCCTGACATCATTTCTTTGTGAATCAACTACTGTAGAGGCTGTCACCTGGTTTCTCATGTATATCACATTTAAGTCGAATTAAAAAGAACCTTACACTGGAGAAAAGCCTCACATCAGTCAGCAAGTGAGTATTTGCTAAGAGACTGTGATAGGCCCACACCTTTACCGGATAGCAAGTAGATCAAATACAGGAAGTGGCTTCCCAAACAGGAGACTCTCATTGTGTTCTTCTCCAAGCCAGGATTCTCCTCTTTGGGACAGCCACCTCAGCCTCGAAACTTTGCCCATCCCTCTGAAATGCAACTAATCAGTATTTTGTCTCCACTTCAAAGAGTAAAACTTCTGGAGCTGGGAGTCCAAAGGTAGGTACTTAAGTGCTGACTTACTTCCCTCACAACCCATACCACCTCTCTAAGTAGATCACTCTGTTCATGATTAATCTCTCCCATCTTGATTCACATTGGCTCGCTCTCAGATGGTGATTTTCTTTCTGACCTCATCTTCAAATTCCGAGTTGAATACTACTAATGCCATGAAATTAGAAGGGATGATTAAATTTAGGGGGAAATTATATAATTGTTCACAAAAACGTGCCCTTGAGAGCTTAGAAAAGAATGGTTATTCCTAAATGGTACGGTTTTGTTTCGTTGTAGAGGAAATTTCTCTTACTATCTTCAAATTAACTTTTACTTCTTATTTTTGCATGGGATTTCTATTTGAAGTCAAATTGTATTCTCCATTTCTTTTCCTACCTAAACCTCCAGAGAAGATTTTGTGTATGCGTTCCTCACTCACACCATCTGTCAGTGAAGAGTGATGAAAAGTATTTCAGCAGGGGTTCTCGTGAGTGGTAGAACTTCCTCAGGAAACGTGCTGAGGATGGACCTGTTTTCACCCTAAGGATGTGGTTGTGTCAGTGGATGGACTCCCCAAAAGAGCAGAAGCGCTGATGTGAACATAGGGCTGGCAAATTTTTAACTGGGGGAGAGGAGAAAAAGGGTTTGAACAATTGGGAGTCCTCTTTGCTTCCAGGTTCAATGTAGGCACGAAACTGTCTTAACAGGTTTTCCCTCAGGCTATATTAGATGTATGGTTAGACTGAGATTATAAAGCCACATTCAGCCTCTCCAGATAAATTACTAGCCTTCCAGCTTCTGTGGCTCATGTTGGGACCATCCTTGTGTAGTCCCGGAAGTGGCTGGTGTCCTGATGTTCTTAGGCAGAATAATGGTTGTCCCCAAAGGTCCATGTCCTAACCTCTGGAGTCTTCACAAAAGTATCCTTCCATGGCAAATGGGAATTGAGGTTGGGGGTTGAATTAAGGTTGCTCATCAGCTGACACCATAACAGGGAGATTTTCCTGGATTATTCAGTGGGCCCAGTGTAATCACAAAGGTCATTAAAAATGGGGAAAAAGAGTGTCAGAATGATACCATGTGAGAAAGATGGGACTGGCATTGTTCACTTTGAAAATGGCCTGGGTCCAGGAATGCAAGCAGCCTCTGGAGGTTAGAAAGAGCAAGAACACAGATTCTCCCCTGGAGTGCCCAAATGTACAGCCTTGACAGCACCTTGATTTAAGCTCAGTGAGACCCATTTTGTACTTCTGGCCTCAGAGCTATAAGATAATAAACATGTGTTGCTTTAAGCCACCAAGTTTGTGGTAATTTGGTACAGCAGCCATAGGGAAGTAAAACAGGCCCCCTCTGTCTCCTTGGCAATATTTTTCGTTTAATTTTTTTACCTTATTGGATTTTTTTACTTAAAAAAAGAGGTTTTTTGGTCCTGCTTCACCAATCCTGCTCATCTAATGTTATAATGTGATATGTATTCATTCCCAGGTTTTTTTTTTAATGAAAAATTTCACTTTGCAAATTTCCTCTTTCCCTTAAAATTCTAGGGATGTTTTTCCAGGTTAGTTCAGATGTAACTCCATATAAAAATTAAATGTTTATTCTTTTTATCAAAGCAATTAAAGAAAATATATAGAAAAGGACTAAGTTGAGACAAGAAACATAAATATTAACCCACGACTCTACAATCTGTGTAAAGTCTGCTGATAATTTTAAAATGTCATTAATGGATGTAAATAGGTAGTAAATCCATACTGTCCATATTAGTACAAGATATTAAGTGAAAGCTTTCCCTCTTTTCCTTCCTCCATATTCCTCTCTCCAAAGGTAACTACTCTTCAAGGCTTCTTGTGGGTTTATTTTAGAATTTGTATATATATGTGTGTGTTTGTATATATATGCATGTGTGTTTGTGTATGTGTCTAACCCACACATATAGGAGACCATTCATGATTGTATACCTTGATTTTTTCCTCTTATGTTATAGATCTTTGCCAATGTGACATACACAATCTTACTTTTAGTGGCTGTATAGTATTCTATCTGAAGGCTATTCCCAATTTATTTGACCAATTTCCAATTAATGAATGTGTTCATGATTTCTTTTTTCCTCTATAATAATGTTGTAATGAACATCTTTTTTAACACAATTTGAAGAACTTTTGCAAGCATACATCTAGGGTATATTTCTAGCAGTGGCATTACTAGATGCAAAGTGCATTTAAATGATTGTTGGCTATTGCCAAACTGTCCTCCAGAAATCACTGTATCATTTGACACTCCCTCCATCACCATATGTCAATGTCCATTTCAGTCAGTAGCAATTCAGTCATTCAGCCAGTAGCAATAAATAAGCCACAGTATATAGATATTTTTTAAAAATTGAGAATAATAATGCACAGCCCCAGGGGAGAGTCGTATTTATTCTTGACTTTTTAAATGTATTTTCATATTTTTATGTTTTCACTTTTTAGTTAAATGGTACAGAGCCAAACCAAAGTGTTTAAATGAGAGGAGAAACCCTTGTTTAAAAATTATTTCTTATTTAGCAACAGGGTCCTTTCCAACTCTGTAGCTTATACTATGAATTTATTTTTATTTCTTTTTATTATGTTCAATTAGCCAACATGTAGCACATCATTAGTTTTATGTAGTGTTCAGTGACTCATTAGTTTTATAAGACTGGTACCAACATTGTTCAATTGTATTAATTGTTTGTTTTAGGTATCATTATTTTATGTATTTACTTCCACATATCTGTATGGTCCTAAGGTGTCATTTCTATTGGGAATATTAATTCATTGCCCAAACAGATAGCCATTTGCCTAGAAATTCCTCCATGGTGGCTTTTCAGATGCCTTCCAATTTCAACTAGAATTCTATTAACGAAGTATAAAAATAGCTTTTTTTCACACAACTCTGTCAACAACTGATTTATTTTTACTAATTAAATACAGTTAAGGTGACACCACATAATTGCTCTCATTCTCACAATTTGAAATTCTTCTGGAAGCTTAACTTTTGTGGGTATTTTTTGTTTGGTTGGTTGGTTTTAAATTAAAGATTTTATTTATTTATTTGACAGACAGAGACACAGCGAGACAGGGAACACAAGCAGGGGGAGTGGTAGAGGGAGAAGCAAACTCCCCACTGAGCAGGGAGCCCTATGCGGGGCTCAACCCCAGGACCTGGCACCATGACCTGAGCAGAAGGCAGACGCTTAATGACTGAGTCACCCAGGCACCTCTAGAAGTTTAACTTTTGGATAACATTTGATATATTTCTTCTTACATAACGGTACGTTCATATTCTTTGACCATGCTTCCATTAGAAAATAGTTACTGCCTTTATAAACCAGTATCTCTCTCGCTTACATATTTTGGTGTTAAAATTTCCATTCCTACACATCAGTTACAAGTATCTTCCTTGGGGTGCCTGGGTGGCTCAGTCAGTTAAGTGTCTGCCTTTGGTTTGGATCATGATCCCAGAATCCTGGGATCGAGTCCTGGGATCATGTCCCACATCGGACTCCCTGCTTGGTGGGGAGTCTGCTTCTCCCTCTGCCCATTCCCCTGCTGGTGCTCTTTCTCTGTGCTCTCTAGCTCTCTCTTTCAGATAAATAAATTTTTTTTAAAAGTATCTTTCTCATTCAGTTGTTTTCATTTTATTATTCATCGTTGTGGGAAAACATTTCACTTATTAGATCCATTTCACTACAGTTATTTTTATTACTTTAATTCTCAAAAAATTACCTCCCTTGTACAACTGACTTAAGATCTGTGATTCCACTTTCTTCTAGCATTGTCTGGGTGGCTTTTAATATTTAACTCATTAACTAATTTGAAATATTTAGGATGTGATACAAGTTATTTCTGTTATTTTATTTTTCTCCATTTTCATATTCATTTTCTTTAACACATTTATTAGTGATTTATTTTTATTACTTGTGTCACCTCACATATCATATATTGACATCTTAAAAATGTTATTCGTCTACTCTTTATTGCTATTCTACTTTATCATTCTATTTTCTCTATTTAGGATAGTATCAGAAAATTATGGCAATCATTTAAAGTTTGAAAGAGTAAATCCTACACTGTTATCTTTTCTTCTAAGAATATTGCTTGGTTGCATGTTTTTCTTTTTTTTTTCCTCTTAGAGATTTTATTTATTTATTTGACAGAGAGAGATCACAAGTAAGCAGAGAGGCAGGCAGAGAGAGGGAGGAGGAAGCAGGCTCCCTGATGTGCAAAGAGCCGGATGTGGGCCTGGATCCCAGGACCCTGAGATCATGACCTGAGCCGAAGGCAGCGGCTTAACCCACTGAGCCACCCAGGTGCCCTCTGTTGGTATTTTAATCAGTAATGAATTAAACATAGAAATTAACTTGTGAGATTCCTTTTTTATTATATTATCTTCCTAAACAAGAGCATATATATTTCTTCCTGTGCTCAGGATTCTCGTTTCTACTATTAAAGATGTCCAGTACTTTTTTATAAGTTACAGATGCCCCTCATCAGATTAGTAGCAAACAGTTAATGTTTCTATCATCCCCGACATTTCTGAAGCATGGATCATGCAGACTTTGTTTTCACCACCCAGTCACTTAACATTTTGTTGTTTACGCAGCAGTTTCCCATCCATTATCTCATTTGAGACTCACACCAACCCTGTGAGACAGGTCAAGTTCCAGACTTGTGACTCCAAAGATGAACACATGTAAGAAATTAGCCCAAGGCCCATAACTCCTGAAAATAAATCCCAAGCTCCAGTCTAGAACCCTCTCCATCTCCATTTTGGATTGAGAAGAAAAGTGTAGGGGCGCCTGGGTGGCTCAGTCAGTTAAGCATCTTCCTTTGGCTTAGGTCAGGATCTCAGGGTCCCAGGATTGAGGCCGTGGTGGGGCTCCCTGCTCAGCAGAGAGTCTGCTCCTTGCTCTGCCCTTCTCCCATGCCTGCTCATGCTCTCTCAAATAAATAAATAGCCGGGCGCGGTGGCGCGCGCCTGTAGTCCCAGCTACTCGGGAGGCTGAGGCAGGAGGATCGCTTGAGCCCAGGAGTTCTGGGCTGTAGTGCGCTATGCCAATCGGGTGTCCACACTAAGTTCGGCATCAATATGGTGACCTCCCGGGAGCGGGGGGCCACCAGGTTGCCTAAGGAGGGGTGAACCGGCCCAGGTCGGAAACGGAGCAGGTCAAATAAATAAATAAACAAATAAATTTTTAAAAAACAGTGAAATGCCATGTGTTTTCTTTGTTATTGTTGCTTACTGTCATTTCCTTTAGATCAGTAAAAATTCATGAAGGTTCACATGGTGCAAGAAAAAGCAGAAAAATCCTGGCATCATCATTCATTACTGTTGTGCTGATAAGCAAGGCTTAAGATCTTTGAGTGAAATCGGAATACCACCTGTCGTGTCCACTTGGCAAGGTTTTAAAGATAAAATGTCATCATGTAGATGACAATCCCAAAGAAATGTTTCTAAGGCAAAGTCACCAAATTTCTCTTCGTCAAAATTGTAATGTAGAAAGTGAGGAGTGACCTCCAAGTTTTCTTCCTATGCAAATATTCCATCATTCAAGGCTGTTAATTAGGGGAGCAATTTATATTTAATTTAAGGTACAATATTCTTGCTTGATAATTGCAGTTTCCATCTTTCACTGATGGTGGAAGTACTTGTCTCTGTAGACAGCAGAACTTTTGGAGTTACAACAATCTTGGTAGATTTCATAAAACCTTTATTAGGTCTGCTACATGTTGTATAAGGCCCGGGGGTATTTTGTAAATGAAAATAAAGTGAAACTTTGTCTTACATTAGAATATAGTAATAGCCTCTTTTTTTTTTTTTTTGAGGGGCACCATTAGGACTTCCCCAGCCCCGAGATTAATTCCTGTCAGGTGATTGTGCAACTCTGAGCCAATTCTTTACACTATAATGTTACGACATTCTTGTTGGCGGCCATCGCTGTGTCCACGTCAGTTCTTTAAGTAGGTTACAGGTCATCCTGCACATAGACACCCCTTTTTTTATTGCCTATGTGAATGGCAGTGTGAACCTTTATTTCTTTTTAAGGATTTTATTTATTTTTAGACAGAGAGAGCATGGGTGAGGGAAGGGGAAGAGGGAGAGAATATCCAAGCAGACTCCCCGCTAAGCACGGAGCCCATTGGGGGCTCTATCCCTCAACCCATGAGTTCAGAACTTGAACCAAAACCAAGAGTCTGGCACTCAACCAACTGACTGAGCCATCCAGAGGCCCCAGCGGTGTGACCCTTTAAAAGTACAGTCCATGGAAGGGATTAAGATACTCTGGTCTACCTGTTAGACACTGGATTTTGTATACTTCCATAAGCAGAGGTAGTCTTGGGCACAAATTGTGAAGGTTATGTCATTTATCCTCCAGCTTCTATCTTTTCTTCCAGATCCTCTCCTTGACCTTTTTCCCAGTTTTTTTCTAACAGCAGGAGCCAGATCTGAGAGGCAAGATTTAGAGCAAAGAGCACAGCTCTGGCATCAGAAAATCTCTGTTGTCATCCTTACTCTGCTACTTTGAATTTGATTGACCCCAGATTGACCTGGTTTCCTCACTTATAAACAGGGATGAATGATCGCTTATTGAAGGCTACCAGAAAATAAAACAAATAGGGAAGTATTTGTGTAATTTATACATTTAGGTTATTAATGTATCAAGATCTGAACATAAATATTTTATGTATTACTCCTTATAGTAATTTGTGAATAACCCCAGGGTCTTTGCACATGCTGCTGGCCATGCTGGAATGACCTCTGCCTTTTACCCTCAGGATTCAGGTTCTAGAAGGCTGGTTCAAATTCCCCTCTTAGAGGCTCCAGTAGTACTTATATTTACTTCTGTTTGGTCTTTACCACATGTCGCAATTCCCATTTACCAGTCTGCATCTCCGTCTAGATAAACCAGAGGCTTTAAGAAGCAGACACTTTGAGGACATGCATTTTCATAGGTCCAGATAAACTATAGGATGTCCAATAGATACTTGGTACCCAGGGGAGAAGAGGAGTAAGAATGGATAAATCAAATGTGGGTAAAATGATAATACAAGACAGATGAGATGTACTCTGGAAGGTAAAGTAGGAACGGGTCATATTTGCTTGAGGAATCTACTTCATGGAAAAAGTGGAACTGGAGATAGTCTTTGAAGGATGAGAATAGTTTGACAGGCAAACATTGAAAAGACAGCATCCTAGAAGATGGGAGCAGCCCAGTCAAAGGCACAAACAGAATCGGGGAAAGAGCAGACTGTCTTTGGAGGGAATGGAAAGCACACTCATTGGCAGGGGTAGAGTACAGATAGGGAAGTTGTTGGGGGTGCGGCTGGAAAGGTAAACAAGAGCTTACTCTGAATGTGGAGATGAGGAAGTTGAAAGAGTTCCCACTGCTGTTTGGCCCTTGTCCATGCCTTCCCCTAAGTGCTCAGAACAAGCTCCTCCCCCTTTTCTCCTAACACTTCCAGTCAGGCCCCAGCCTCCTTTCAGCCATCAGTAACTAGCTTACAACAGGAACCTCTTCTGGGACTATCAGAGTAAACCCCTGCCAGTGATTTACTCTCATTGCCTTTTCCTCCTACTATCTGTTTGGTGTCAAAAAACAAAACCAAACCCACCTCTGTTGTCATCCTTACTAGGTCTTCCAACTTTGTCACCCTGATTCTGATTCTGATTTAAACAATCAGAATCTACAGACACAGGGCTGCTTTGAATTTCACTTTTTTTAATGGTTACATGATTTCAATGTGATCCATACATGACAAATAAACCGATAAGGTGAAACATGAGAAATCACCAAATAAGCCACTTGGGCAAGTGGTGTGGTGGGCTGCGTGCAGGAGGCAGAGGGTTTACAAGACAAAAAAGCCAGATGAGCTAGCAGGACCAGTCCATGTTTTTTTTTTCTTGCCATGCCCTGAAGACTTTCAATAACCTTGCATCTCTGACCCTAGCCAAGCCTGACCAAAGCAGGCGTGGGACCTGAAGTAATATTGTCCTGTTAGCCCTGTGTCAGTGCTTACTGTCATGCTAACACCTTGCCTCTGACCTCTTCCATGTTGGCCAGACATATGACTGTATATCTGTGTTGCCTTCTCGATGTGCACAGCTGTTTGCTCATTCCAGGGAGTACAGCACTTCCTTGAACAACCTGGCTGGCCCTTTCCACTGTAGGGCCCTGACATGGCCTAGAGATTTCAGCTGTGGCACTATATTGAATGTTCTGGAATGATAGTTTTGATCCAGAGCCAGCCACTATCCAGCATCTCTCTAACCTGCCCTTCTGACTGCTGACAATCTTAGAAGCAATTCCCATATATAAGTTAGCACCTCTAGCCCCTAGACTGCTCCCTTCCACCTCATCACCATTGGTCTCCACCACAACTATCTTTGCTGGGCCAAAGATGAGTATGTCAAAGACATGAAAAGGGACAAGCATACTAGGTTGCATTGCTAGCCCCAGTTTTTCACCCCTACCAACAGGCAGATACTTGCCATGGTCTCATCCTGGGTGGAGTGAATTTCCCTGCCACTTGACTTTGGCCTTGGCCATGTAACTTGCTTTGGTGAATAATATCTATATGGAAGTGCCACCATGACAATTTTGAGCCTAGGCCTCAAACGAGGAGCCCAGGCCTTGCACGCTGCTATTTGTTCTCTTGCACTTACATCATCTCCATAGGATGAACATGCCTAAGAACAAGCCACCTTGACCAAGGGAAAAAAGAACACACATGGAGCAGACCCACCCTATTCAGTACATGACATGCAGTGAGAAAAAGGGCCACCCTAGCTGCCACATCCTGAAGTAGCGACATCCAGCTGAGCCCAGCCATGATCAGTAGAATCTCAGGCAAAGAGTAGATGCAAAAAGACTTCTTGTCTACCCTATCTGTTCCATGTCACCACTGCTAACCAGATCAGGGTGACCACTTGATTAAAGGGAAGCAAAAGGTACATGAGATGAGCTAATCAAAGTATCTTTTCAAGGGTTTGTATGTGGAAACAAATTGTAATCGGCAAGGGACAGGGCCAGCTAGACTCGGAACTGGAGGTGTCATTCAGAGCCCTGGGCAACCTCATAAATAGATAAGGAAAGCCAGTCTTGAGAATGAAGTGAGAAAACAGGACACATGTTCAAAGAGTTTAAGAGAGGGGCACAGTGGGTTAAAGCCTCTGCCTTCGGCTCAGGTCATGATGCCAGGGTCTTGGGATCGAGCCCTGCATCGGGCTCCCTGCTCAGCAGGGAGCCTGCTCCCCCCCACCACCACCTCTCTGCCTACTTGTGATCTCTGTCAAAAAAATAAAAAATAGAATTTTTTTAAAAAATTAAGAGTTTAAGAGAAGAGTCCCAAAAAGACAAAAACAAAAAGATGACTAGAGTGAACTCAGTTCCCAGAGGCCTCTAGCACCAGCATACACAGAGCCTCATTGAGCGGCAGGTCTTGTGTCTAAGAAGTTGTCAGTCCTGTCGTTAAAACCATCTGTCATCTCACACTCGGTGTGTGCATGTGTGCACATGTGCACATGCACCTAGGTACACAGAGCGTTTCATTTTTAGCTAGCTTAAGTGGGTTTTGTTCCTTGTAACTGAAGAACTGGACTAAAATATTTTCCATAGCGGAGGAAGAGGAAAGAAGAGCAGCCAGTTGTGTGGTTGGCATCCCCTCACATGATAGAAAACCACACCAACTGCAGGTGGGAGCGTGTGTCATGTAGCTTTTGCTTCATAAGAAACCACCTTGAAGGTGAAGGGGGTTCAATAACAAAATATGGCGCTGGCAATTTTGTGGAATGTGATGGCTTGGATCTTTGGGACATTCGTGGTGGCTCTTCTGGTCTTGTCTGGCTAGGCTGATGCTGGTTGTTCTAGGATGGCCTCACATTTCTAGTAATTGCTAAGCCGTTTTTCTAGCAGGGCCTTAGTGGCAATGACTTGTCACTCTTCTATGGGGGTCTCTCACCTCCAATAGGCTAGCCTAGGCTTCTCCACATGGTGGTTTGAGGACTACCAAAGAGGAAGCAAAAGAGCAGTTGCCCAAATGAGGAAGCTCATTTTAAGTTTCTGTTCACGTCATGGTTACTAGTGCCCCCTTTAGCCAAGACAAATCATGGCATATAGACCCAGAGTGATGGAGACTAAGCAAGGGCACTTCCACACTTTGGAAGCCCTTACTGCAACAGTAGAGCAAAACTACAACGGACAGGGAGGGAGAAAAGAAAACTGCCAAGAAGGGCCTGAGTACAAGGGCCAAAAGCCAAGGGTGTGGTATCTTTAGGGGAATGAGTCTAGGAAATCCTCCATTTTGCTATAACTCAACCTGTATACCTTTGGAAGGGTGCAAGACTTTAACTTGGGGACTTGTCACTCTATAGTCATGGAAACATTGGTCTTAATAGTTATAAAATAAACCATAAGTATCTACAGTGTTTTACCCTCGCTGGAATGCCTCATCTCCATTTCCTCTTTTAGAAAAGAAGCATTTCAGTAGAATTTTAACAAGGGGGGACAATATCAAAAGAATGAAAATAAAGTGTTCCCTGAATATAGTTTACATAATAAGCTCTCTTATACTTGGTAGTAGAGAAGACTCCCAAATAATAAACATAATTATGGGGGGATACTGTTCTGTTGCAAACACTTCACTGGGGTACCACCAAAAGCCCCCAATCCTTGCTTGAAATGGGGCTTGTCCCTTTAAGTATCATAACCACATAGCTGTGAATCATAAGTTAAATGTGGTCACTCTGTTCCCTATTCCTGAACACATATGTCAGCCTGGGTGTCCATATCTGCAAAGTTGGCAGATAGGAAGCTTCCAAAGGTCACAGCAGTATGGACTCTGTCACCTGTGGAATACGCAGGCATCCCAAAGTGTCTAGACATTGGCACTAGATTACAGCAAGTTCTCCTGAATAGGCAGAAATGTCGTATCTCCCCATCCAGAAGAAGAGGGAGTCATGAAAGAAGAGCCATACAAATGTATGCTCTTCT
>PISX010016785.1:0-45138 GCA_004024625.1 Mellivora capensis | reverse complement strand
GGGGGAAGCAGGCTCCCTGCCAAACAGACAGTCTGATGCAGGGCTAGATCCCAGGACCCTGAGATCATGATCTGAGCTGAAGACAGAAGTTTTAACCCTGAACCACCCAGGCACCCCTATTATTATTATTATTTTTTAAAGATTTTATTTATTTGACAGAAACAGACACAGTGAGAGAGGGGAACACAAGCAGAAGAGTAGGAGAGGGAGAAGCAGGCTTTCCACTGAGCAGGGAGCCCGATGCGGGGCTCAATCCCAGGACTCTGAGATCATGACCTGAACTGAAGGCAAATGCTTAATGACTGAGCCACACAGGTGCCCCTATATTTTATTATTTTTGATGCTATTGTAAATGGGGTTGTTTACTTTTATAATTTGCTGTAGGTGTATAGAAATGCTACTATTTTGTGAATGTTAATTTTTATATACAACTTTACTGAATTTATTGATAAGATTTAAGAGCTTTTTGGTGTTCTTAGGATTTACTATATATATTATAATGTCATCTGTAAACAGACAGTTTTATTTCTTCCTTTCCAATTCTGATGGTTTTTATTTGTTTTTCTTGCCTGATTGTTTTGGCCAGGACTTTCAGTATTATGTTGAACAGTAGTGGTGAGAATGGACACCCTTGTCTTATTCCTAATCTGACAGGGAAAGCTTTCAAATTTTCATCACTGTTGTTAACTGTGGTTTTGCCATATATGGTCTTTTTTTAAGTTGAGGAACATTCCTTCCATACCTTATTTAAGGCTTTTTGTCTTGCATGAATGTTGGTTTTTTTTTTTTTTCCAAATGATTTTTCTTCATCTATTGAGATGATTATATTTTATTTCCATTCTATTAATGTGACTCATCACATTGATTGATTTTCATATGTTGAACCATCTTTGCCTTTCCAGTATAAATCCCACTTGATCATGGTAAATGATCTTTTTTAATGTACTGCTAAATATATTTTACTAGTAGTTTATTGAGAATTTTTGTATGTGTGTTCATCAGAGATCTTGGTCTATTCTCTAGTAGTGTGGTTTTGGTATCAAGGTAATGTTTGCCTCATAAAATGAATTTGAGAGTATTCTCTTCTATTTTTTGGCAGCTTGAGACTTTAAATCTTTGCTAAAATTCACCTGTAATGTAATCTGTTCCTGGTGGGTTTTTTTTTTTTTTTTTTTTTTTTTTTTCATTCAGAGAGTTTTGACTTTGAATCTCCTCACTAGTGATTGGTCTATTCAGATTTTTATTTCTTCCTAATTCAATCTTTGTAAGTTGTATGTTTGTAAGAGTTTTTCTATTTCATCGGGTTGATCATTTTGTTGGCTTTTAACTGTTCATTGTAGTCTCTTGTGATCCTTTGTATTTCTGTAGTATCTGTGGTAATGTCTTCTTTTGCATTCATATTTTTGTTTTTCCCCCTTGATTGGTCTAGCTAAAAGTTTTTTTTCAATTTTGGTTTTCTTTTCAAAGAAACAACTCTCAGTTTTTTTACATCTTTTATATATTTTTTTCCTCTTTATTTCATTTACTCTATTTCCTCTCTTATGCTAACTTTGGGCTCATTTTATTCTTTTTCTAATTCCTTAAAGTATAAATCGTTACTTGCAATTATTCTAGTTTTTTAACGTAGATGTTTATTGGTATTAAATTCCATTTTGGAACTGTTTTTGCTGCATATCCTAAGTTTTGGTATGTTTTGTTTCCATTTTCTCTTGTTTCAAGATACTTTTTAAAATTTTCCCATTAATTTCTTTTTTGATTCACTGGTCTTTTGGGAGAGTATGTTTAACATCTACGTATTTGTGAATGTTTCAGTTTCCTCCTGTTATTATTTATTAGTTTCATACTATTGTGGTTAAAGAAAATACTTGGCATGATTTCAATCTTCTTCAATTTGCTGGCTTTTTTTGTGGCCTAACATGAGGTCTATTTTAGAAAATGTGCTCTTGAGAAGAATGTGTATTCTGCTGTTTTCAGATAAAATGTTCTGCACATGTCTGGAAATTTCATTTGGTCTATAGTGTTTAAATCTGTTTTCTTATTGATTTTATGTCTGGATGATCTGTTCATTGTTGAGAATGGGATATAAGATACCCAACTATTATTGCATGGTTGTTTATTTCTCCTTTTTGCTATGTTAGGTTTTGTTGTATATATTTAGATTTGCAATGGTGGGCACATGATTATTTACAATTGTTATGTCTTCTTGATGGACTAATCCCTGTATCATTACACGGTGAGCTTCTCTGTCTCTTTTTACCATTTTCAGTTTAAAGTCTATTTTGTCTTATATAAGTATAGCTACTCCTGCCATTTGTTGTTGTTGTTGCTTTTTGCTTGAAATATTTTTTCCATACCTTACTGTCAGCAAGACTGGGGTAAACATTGTATAGGAAAACCTGTAACACATTTTTGGCCAAAAAAATAAGGGATTGCTCAAAGAGTAATTGTCATATAACAAAAGTATAAAGGAGTCAGCTTGACAGGGTACTTTTGGCCAAATATGGGAAAATTGTCATAGAAATAAAGTATACGCATTGCATGAAGCACTGGGTGTGGTGCAAAAACTATGAATTCTGTTACACTAAAAAGAAATGAAAGAAAAAAGAAAGAGTATAATTTTTTGACTATAGTACTCCCTAAGTCCACTGTGATATAAATTATAATTTTAATAGAATTCGACTTATAGAATAAAATAAATATATAAATAATTGGATAGTCACATACTTAAAAAAAAAAAAACAAGAAAGTCTATTAAGAAATTAGGTATAAAATATTGAATGTCACTTCTGTGACTAACTAGAGATATTGAGTTTTTTTCCAAGCATTAATTTAACATCTTCTATAGCCTGTAATTATTTTGTGAAATGACAACTCATAATTTCCATTTTTAAAATTTCCATATTCTCATCGCTTCTCGGCCTTTTGGCTAAGATCAAGTGTAAAATTTCCATTTTCTTATTATATATTTGTGCATGTTAGAAAATAGGAACAAAAAAATAAACCCTAAAGACCCCAATTTGAAATTGTTTTCAAACTGTATCACTCAATCCATCTTTGACCATTCTTTGTAGCCAGTAATTTACAAAAATTTCCCAACATTCATAAAATCATTAAACAACTAGTAATAGCACAAATTCTAAGTTCCATTTTATTTTTCAATGACAAGGCATAGAAAATTATAAAAAAAATCACTTTGCTGTAATTACTTCTATAATAGCAAATATAAAAAGTTTTTTCTCTTATGTCAAAAATTGAATAAGTTGTTCAGCTATGTATTTGTTGGATTATACTTTAATAACATATAAACTTTCATTCTGATTCAATGCCTTAAATGACTTTTAACATGTGGGGAGCTACAACTACTGTAAATATAAGTATTTTCTTTGTAGATATTTTTGCTTTTATTATAAAGTATTCAGTTACAGGATTAATTTTCTTTCCTGTGGTATTTTTAATATAGTTGTAATTTACTGTAATATTTTTTTTTATTTCATTTCTTTTCAGCGTAACAAAATTCATAGTTTTACAACATACCCAGTGCTCCATGCAATGCGTGCCCTCCATAATACCCACCACCTGGCTCCCCCAACCTCCCACCCCCGCCCCTTCAAAACCCTCAGGTTATTTTTCAGAGTCCATAGTCTCTCATGGTTCATCTCCCCCCCCGCAATTTCCCTCAACTCCCTTCTCCTCTCCATCTCCCCATGTCCTCCGTTAATATTTTTAAAGGTTATACTAATTTCTTTCCAACTGAAGATATTTTGTAACATATTTTCATCTCAGCACTTTAGGAATTATATACCTGAAAATCCTTATTTACATAGAAATTAGTTTATAATAATTCTTTGCAAAATAGATTACAACTTTTCAAACAAAAGTTGTTTGACTTACCTTAAAGTCTTCAAAATAAGGCTTCTTGATTTTTTTTTAGAAAATAGACATTATTTTCAAAGAAAATTTCTAACCCCTTAAAGAGTTCTTTTTTGGATAGCCAATGAATTCAGGAATATTCTGTTCCTCACTTTCAGTTCACTGTTAGTGAAAAGAATAGCTGGTTAAACATAATGTATTCATCTAAGAAAGAAAGCTAAGATACATACCATATATCTATTTTTTGTTGTTATCACTTGTATTTTGGCTTTTACCAGTATTCTTTATGCATCCAATTTTGAAAAGCTTAGAACCTTAGAACAATAGAATGGATAGAAAATTTTTCTCTGTATTCAATTTAAAAGTCCCTAGTTCAATCTTGTCTAATTATCTTTAGAGTTTTTTTTTTGTTTGTTTTTTTATTCCTTACTATACTATTCCTACTTTACATATTAAACCTGTTTGTCTACATGTAATATAAAGAACCCTTTAAAAAATGAAAATTAGTTTTTAATTACTAAGACAAAAGTACCTAAAGAAAAATAAACACAATTATAAACAGATAATTCCTAAAATAACTTGAAAAGTACTAATCTCACTTTTAGTCAAGGAACTACTAAGTAAATAGTAATCAGCTTTTGTTATTTCTAACACCCAGTCCTTATGAGAATGTGAGGAAAGTTTATTCTATTATGATTTGTTACAACTTCTAACATAATCAATTTGCTCTTTATTAATTAAAATTGTAGTAAAATCAATCATTTAACAAGAAATCCAAATACTCTAAATCTATTCCATAAAGATAAGAGCTTTAGTAAGTAACATTATATATACCTGGTTGTTTATACCATGGTAGAAAATAGCTGTAAAAGGTGTGACTCCCAATAAGTTTTTGTTTGTTTGTTTGCTTGTTTTTAGAATATTGTGTCATTCCCATGCCATGGATGTCTTGAAGCCAAAGCATTAAACAATAAACAAAGACAGACATAAATTAGGTGACTCAGAAAAATTTCCATTATTATTTGTGAGAAATGGAAGGAAGGTGCCCACAATGATGAGATTATAATCTGATACTCAGTTCAGTCAATATTGATACCAGTCTCTAGCACTCATCACTTTGTACTTATAACAGATTTTTGTACATATGTATATTGTATAGTCATTTATTCATTTTTTATTCAATTAAAATATGTCTGAAGAAGTTCTGTGACAAATACTATTTTAGCTTCTGAGATAAAGAAAAAATGTATCTGCCTTCATGGCTTCAGTAGATGGTGATGGGTACTCTGGAGAAAAATAGAGCAAGATATGGATATAGAGTAGAGGATGGTGTATAGTATTCATCAGAAAATGGTAGCACCTTGATGTAATGATATGTTACCTTCCATCTCTGTTGCCCACCAACAGATGAATGGATTTACATATATATATATATATATACACACACATGTATATGTATATATATACATATATATATATTTATGAATGGATTTACATATATACATGTATATGTATATATATACATATGTGTATATATATATACATATATATATATATATTTATTTATCCATTCATCTGTTGGTGGGCATTTAGACTCCTTTCATAGTTCCATTATTGTGGGCATTGCCGGATAAACATTCAGGTTCACATGCCCCCTCAGATCACTACATTTGCATCTTTGGGGTAAATACCCAGTAGTGCAGTTGCTGGGTTATATGGTAGCTCTATTTTCAACTTTTTGAGGAACCTCCATACTGTTTTCCAGAGTGGCAAAACCAGCTTTCATTCCCACCAACATGTAGCAAGGTTCCCCTTTCCTCACATCCTCGCCAGCATCTGTTGTCTCCTGACTTGTTAATTTTAGCCATTCTGACTGGTGTGAGGTGGTACCTCACTGTGGTTTTGATTTGTATTTCCCTGATGCTGAGTGATGTGGAACACTTTTTCATGTATCTGTTGGGCATTTGGATGTCTTCTTTGTACAAATGTATGTTCATGTATTCTGCCCATTCTTGATTGGGTTATTTGTTGTTTGGGTATTGAGTTTGATAAGTTCCTTATAGATTCTGGATCTGATATGTCATTTCTGAATATCTTCTCCCATTCTGTCAGTTGTCTTGGTTTTGTTGACTGTTTCTTAGCAAAGGAAGTGCAAAAGCTTTTGATCTTGATGAAGTCCCAATAGTTTCTTTTTGCCCTTACTTCCCTTGCCTTTGGTGATGTTTTTAGGAAGAAGTTGCTGCGGCTGAGGTCGAAGAGGTCACTGCCTGTGTTTTCAAGGATTTTGATGGATTCCTCCCTCACACTGAGGTCATTCATCCATGTTGAGTCTGTTTTTGTGTGTAGTGTAAGGAAATGGTCCAGTTTCATTCTTCTGCATGTGGCTGTCCAATTTTCCCAACACCATTTGTTGAAGAGACTGTCACTTTTCCATTGGACATTCTTTCCTGCTTTGTCAAAGATTAGTTAGCCATAGAATTCAGGGTTCATTTCTGGGCTCTCTATTCTGTTCTATTGATATATGTGGCTGTGTTGGTGCCAGTACTATACTGTCTTGATGATGACAGCTTTGTAACAGAGCTTGAAGTCTGGAATTGTGATGTCACCAACTTTGGTTTTCCTTTTCAACATTCCTCTGGCTATTTGGGGTCTTTTCTGGCTTCATATAAATTTTAGGATTATTTGTTCCATTTCTTTGAAAAAAGTTGATGGTATTTTGATAGGGATTGCTTTAAATATGTAGATTGCTCTAGGTAGCATAGACATTTTCACAATATTCGTTCTTCTAATCCATGAGCATGGAATGTTTTTCCATTTCTTTGTGTCGTCCTCAATTTCTTTCATGAGTACTTTATAGTTTTCTGAATACAGATTCTTTGCCTCTTTGTTTAGATTTATTCCTAGGTATTGTTTTGGTGTGCGATTGTATTATTATTGTTTTGGGTGCGATTGTAAATGGGATTGGCTCCTTCATTTCTTTTTCTTCTATCTTGCTGTTGGTGTATAGAATGCAACCAATTTCTGTGCATTGATTTTATATCCTGACAATTTACTGAATTCATGAATGATTTCTAGCAGTTTTGGAGTGGTGTCTTTTGGGTTTTCCACATAAGGTATCATATCATCTGCAAAGAGTGACAGTTTGACTTCATCTCTGCCAATTCATATAACTTTTATTTCCTTCTTGTCTGATTGCTGAGGCTAGGACTTCTAGTACTATGTTGAATAGCAGTGGTGATAGTGGACAGTCTCGTCACATTCCTGACCTTAGGGCTAAATGTCTCATCTTTTCCCCATTGAGAATAATATTTGCTGTGGGTTTTTCATAGATGGCATTTATGATATTGTGGCAGGTACCCGCTATCCCTACACTGTGAAGTTTTGATCAAGAAAGGATACCAAATATTTTTCTGCATATATTGAGAGGATCATATGGTTCTTGTTCTTTCTTTTATTAATAGACTGTATCACATTGATTGATTTGTGGATTTTGAACTATCCTTGCAGCCCAGGAATAAATCCCACTTGGTCATGGTAAATAATCCTTTTAATGTACTGTTGGATCCTATTGGCTAGTATTTTGCTGAGAATTTTTGCATCCATGTTCATCAGGGATATTGGTCTATAATTCTCTTTTGTGATGGGGTCTTTGGTTTTGGGATCAAGGTAATGCTGGCCTCATATAATGAGTTTGAAAATTTTCCTTCCATTTCTATTTTTCTGGAACAGTTTTGGGAGAATAAGTATTAATTCTTCTTTAAATATTTGGTAGAATTCCCCTAGGGAGACGTTTGGCCCTGGGCTTTGGTTTGTTGGGAGATTTTTGATGACTGCTTCAATCTCCTTACCGGTTATGGGTCTGTTCAGGTTTTTCTATTTCTTCCTGGTTCAGTTTTGGTAGTTTGTATGTCTCTAGG
The DNA here is from genome assembly GCA_004024625.1 of Mellivora capensis. Classification (NCBI taxonomy): domain Eukaryota; kingdom Metazoa; phylum Chordata; class Mammalia; order Carnivora; family Mustelidae; genus Mellivora; species Mellivora capensis. The sequence continues at coordinate 37,351 of PISX010016785.1, read as the reverse complement.
AATGCATCCATTTCGTCCAGATTGTCAAATTTGCTGGTGTATGGTTGTTTATAATATGTTCTTAAAATTGTTTGTATTTTTTTGGTGTGGGTTGTGAACTCTCCCCTTTCATTTATGATTTTATTAATTGGGGTCCTTTCTGTTTTCTTTTTGATGAGTCTGGCCAGGGGTTTATCAATCTTATTAATTCTTTTAAAGAACGAGCTCCTAGTTTCATTGACTTGTTCTACTGTTAATTTGGTTTCTATTCCATTGATTTCTGCTATGGTCTTTATTATTTCTCTTCTCCTGCTGGGTTTAGGCTTACTTTGCTGCTCTCCCTCCAGCTCCTTTAGTTGTAGGTTTAGGTTGTGTACTTGAGACCTTTGTTTCTTGAGAAAGGCTGTATCACTAAATACTTTCCTTTCAGGACCACCTTTGCTGTGCCCCAAAGACTTTGAACAGTTGTATTTTCATTTTCATTTGTTTCCATGATTAAAAAAAATTCTTCTTTAATTTCCTGGTTGACCTATTCATTCTTTAGTAGAATCCTCTCTAGTACTCATGTATTTGAGTTCTTTCCAACTTTCCTCTCGTGGTTGAATTCTAGTTTCAAAGCACTGTGGTTTGAAAGTATGCAGGGAATGATCCCAATCTTTGGATACCATTTGAGACCTGATTTGTTACCCAGGATGTGATCTATTCTGGAGAATGTTCCATGTGCACTAGAGAAGAATGTGTATTCTGTTGCTTTGGGATGGAATGTTCTGAATATATCTGTGATGTCCATCTGGTCTGTGTGTCATTTAAAGCCTTATTTCCTTGTTGATCTTTTGCTCTGATGATCTGTCCATTTCAGTGAGGGGGGTGTTAAAGTCCCCTACTATTATTGTCAATATGTTTATTTGATTTCGTTATTAATTGGTTTATATAATCAGTTGCTCCCATATTGGGAGCATAGATATTCAAAATTGATAGATCCTCTTGTTGGACAGACCCTCTAGGTATGATATAGCATCATTCCCAATCTATTATTATAGTCTTTGGCTTAAAATCTAATTTATCTAAGGATTACCATCCCAGCTTTCTTTTGATGTTCATTAGCATAGTAAATTGCTCCCCCCCACTTTAAATCTGGAAGTGTCTTTGGGTCTAAAATGAGCTGCTTGTAGACAGCATATTGATGGTTGTTTTCGTGTTTGTTTATCCATTCTGATACCCTGTGTCTTTTGATTGGGGCATTTAGCCCATTTACATTCAGGGCAACTATTGAGAGAGATGAATTTAGTGCCATCATATTGCCTATACAGTGATTGTTACTGCATATTGCTTCTGTTTCTTTCTGGTCTACTACTTTTAGGCTTTCTCTTTGCTTAGAGGACCCCTTTCAATATTTCTTGTAGGGTGGTTTGGTGTTTGCAAATTCTTTTAATTTTTCTTTGTCTTGGAAGATTTTTATCTCTCCTTCTATTTTCAATGATAGCCTATCTGGATATAGTATTCTTGGCTGAATATTTTTCTCATTTAGTGTTCTGAATATATTATGCCAGTCTTCTCTTTGTGGATAGGTCTGCTGCCAATCTAATATTTCTACCTTTGCATATTATAGACCTCTTGTCCTGAGCTGCTTTCAGGATTTTCTCTTTGTCTCTGGGACTTGTAAGTTTCACTATTAGATGATGGAGTGTTGACCTATTTTTATTAAATTTTGAGGGTGATCTCTGTGACTCCTGGACTTTGATGCCTTTTTCTTTCCTCAAATTAGGGAAATTCTCCACTATAATTTTTTTCCAATATACCTTCTGCCCCTCTCTCTCTTCCTTCTTCTTCTAGGATCCCAATTTAATAATATTGTTTCATCTTATGGTATTGAGAGATAAGTATCTCTTGATACTTGAGAGATAAGTATCTCTCAAATTCTCCCCTCATGATCCAGTAGTGGTTTATCTCTCTTTTTCTCCACTTGTTTATTCTGCATCATTTAGTCTTCTATATCACTAATTCTCTCTTCTGCCTCGTTTATCCTAGCAGTAAGAGCTTCCATTTTTTATTGTACCTCATTAATGGCTTTTCTGATTCAGCTTGGTTAGATTTTAGTTCTTTTATTTCTCCAGAAAGGGATTCTCTAGTATCTTCAATGCTTTTTTTTCAAAACCAGCTATTATCTTTATAACCATCATTCTAAACTCTAGCTCTTACATCTTACTAATGTCTGTATTGATTATGTCTCTAGCTCTTACATCTTACTAATGTCTGTATTGATTATGTCTCTAGCCATCAGTACTGGCTCTAGTTTTTTTTTTTGTTTGTTTGTTTTGTTTTGTTTTGTTTTGTTTTTCGGTTTTTCCACCTTGTCATTTTGTCCAGAGAAGAACAGATGAATGAGAGAACAAAATGTTATAAGAGTAAGAATGACCCCAGAAAAATAAGTACTAAACAACTCAGAAGAGAACTGAAACCAGGGGGAAAAGAAAAAAAAAAAAAAAATATATATATATATGATCAGGCTGGCAAATAGAACAGAGCCACCCACTTGATTTTGTGTGTATTTTGGTCTGTTTGAGGGAATTGTGTCCCAAAGTTTTAAAGAAAGAAAAACATCTAAAAACAAAAATAAAGGTAAATTTGATGAAGGGATGAAATAAGACTATAAAAATAAAAATTAAAAAAAGATTTAAAAAGAATTGATAAGTTGGTTGGAAAAGGAAAGAAAAAAATTTAAAAAATGGAGAGAATATGATCAGGCAGGAGATTAGAACAAAACCATACACTAGATTTAGGGCATATTTTGGTCTGTTAGAATAAACTGTATTCCAAAATTTTAAAGAAAGATTATACATACACACAAACAAGTTAAATACAATGAATGGATATTATATGATGATAAAAGTGAACAATGAATGGATATTATATGATGATAAAAATGAACATTAAAAAAGATTTTAAAAAAGTATTGATGTTGGGGCACCTGGTGGCTCAGTGAGTTAAATCCTCTGCCTTCAGCTCAGGTCATGACCTCAGGGTCCTGGGATTGAGCCCTGTGTCTGGCTCTCTGCTCAGCAGGGAGCCTGCTTCCCTTCCTCTCTCTCTGCCTGCCTCTGCCTACTTGTGATCTCTGTCAAATGAATAAATAAAATCTTAAAAAAATATTGATGTTGGTTAAAATGGGAAAGAGGAAAAATTAATGAGACCAATTTAAACAAGTCACGAATTCAGTGTAGGCTTAAGGAGAGGGAACATTATTTCTTAATTCAATAGTATATGCTATGGTAAATAACACAAATAAAACAAAGTACAGAATGGGGGGATGTCAATGATCTAGCCTCAGTATTCTATTGACAGTAATCAACAAATTATCCAGGTTATTTCTCCCTAAACAAAGTGTATTGTTAAGGTTTGAAATCCATGTCTGATTGTTAAAATACATATAACTTCATCTTTAGGTTTATTTTGCCTATCTGAGCTCACAAAGCAAACCATCCTATTGACAATTTGTAAAGTGTCATTAACACTGATATTCATGAGTAAGTTATGTGGCCATAGACTATACTTTAGGCATTGCCCACTCTGTCACTTTTATTGTGTTAAACATTTATTGCCATCATCTTATTTTTCACACAACCCAGTAGTATAGGCTTCCATGTGAAGCTTGTTTTTTAAACGGATACTTGTGGAAGTTTATAGTCCCCTGCTCTTAACAGGACCTGGATTTGAACATAGAATTACTTAATGCTAATATCCTACACAATTTTTGTATCATACCATTTGTCAGTAGTAATGATTTTTGTTTTTCCAAGAAAAAAACATACCAGAAGGTGGACTGAGTAACCAAGAGCACTCTAATTAGAAACTACCACTTGATTTCTTTATGGTATGGGAAAAGCAATTCCTTTGACTAATTAGAAACAATCTCTTACCATAACTTTGAGAAATTTCATAAAAGACAATGAGATGATAGAAAATATCACATGTATTGGGTTAAATATACCCCCTCCCCCCAAATCCCTACTCAGAATCTCAGAATGTGACCTTATTTGGAAATATGGTCTTTGCAGATTTAACTAGTTAAGGATCTCTGAATTAAACATCATGGACCCTAAATCCAATGACTGGATTTATTTATAAGAGAAAAGAGAGGAAGATTTCACAATTAAACATCATGGACCCTAAATCCAATGACTGGATTTATTTATAAGAGAAAAGAGAGGAAGATTTCACATAGAGAGACACAGGGGCAAGGCCACATGAAGACAGAGGCTGAGAGTACAGTTATGGTTCCATAAGGCAAGGTATGCCTAGATATGTCTGTCATAGAGCTTTCAGATGGAGCATTCTGATAACTTGATTTCAGGCTTCTGGACTCCAGAACTGTGGGAGAATACATTTCTATTTTCTCAAGATGCTAAGTTTGTGGTAATTTGTCATGATAGCCTTAAAAACTGATATATCATAATTTATTTGATCCCATACAATTTGGAAATTAGTATAACAGCCAAACACTAAATTTAAAAAAGTGCTATTTTTGACAAAACCATAAAAGTTCATTTTTAAAAAAGATTTTATTCATTTATTTGACAGAGATCACAAGTAGAAAGAGGAGGAAGCAGGCTCCCTGCTGAGCAGAGAGCCTCATGCAGGACTGGATCTCAGGACCCTGGGATCATGACCTGAGCCAAAGACAGAGGCTTTAACACACTGAGCCACCCAGGTTCCCCATAAAAAGGTCACTTTTTAAATTACCTAATTAATGAAATTGTGCACACACATACACACAGAGCTGTCAAAAACAATAAAATTATTTTTGAAATTTAACATTGATTCAACAAGCATAGCAGCTATAGTAGTGATGCATACTAATTGCTAAGATATTCCTAGGTAGAATTGGTCTTAAGATGGTTCTGTGAGAGAGAGAGAAAGCTTAAGATATACTAGTGCAGCTAACAAAGATGTCTGCTCTTTATATATTTGTAGAAGTGTATATGTGTTTGTATATATATATACACACACATACAAACACATGTGTGTATATACATACATACCTATATAGACAGATATAATAGAGAATCAACTAGGACAAATCCGTTTGCATGTTTTAGATCGTATTTAATGAATGGCCTTATTGATTTTTTAGTCCACATGTTTTATCAGCTATTGAATGAGACCAGTTAAAGGCTTCTTTTGTGAATGTGGATATTTTAAAGGTATGGTATTAAGTAAGTACAAAACTAGGATTGTGATCCCTTTCTGAAAATTCGACTGCTTTGTTCTTATTATGTTTCTTTGTGCCTCAATTTTAATTTCCCTAGGGCATTTTTGACTGATATTAAAATAGATACATTGCTTTATATGTTTTTAACCCAGCCTGATATTTCTTTTATTTCATTTCCCTATATTAACTTGCTAATGGTTTATTCTATATTTTTATTTGTTACTATAGAGATGACAGTTCCTTGAGACATCACAATAAAATTTTCACCTCCTGTCCAATTATGAAAGCATCTTTGAACACTTAAAATTAACAATCTTCCTGTGCTCTTTGCATTATTGTTGTAATGCCCTTCAGGGAAGTTAAAATTCTTAAGATATTACTGCTACTGTTTTATTGAGTGAATATGCATTTAATATGACTTATATTTGCATATGCATTAGCATTTTAACTTTATCCTTTCTTAAATTTTGTATTCTGAAATCATTGTCATTTATCCTGAAGAATTACCTTTTATATATTATCCTTAAGTTTCAAAATTTGGGGAGATTAATGCTTCCATTTTCTGTTTTTCTAATATGATGTTTTCTTTTGTGTTCATGCTTGAAAGATTTTTCACAGGGTATAAAAGTCTAGGTTGAGACTTATTTTCTTTTAGTAATTTAAATATGTCATTCTGGTATCCTATTATGGTTAGCTTGATAATTACTGAGAAATCTTTTAAAGGTAATATTTTCTTTTCTTTTGATGTTATTTTTAAAAATGCTCAATAATTATAATATAATGTGCCTAGGTGTGAGTAACATGCAGTTAGAAAAAAATAATGACAGGTCCTAAATACAAAGGCTTGAATTGATGCTGATTTTATTAAGTCAGAAATAATGGAAAATTAAATTTATAAAAGATAACTATGTGTAAAAATTATAGTAATACATAATTTTCTTTTCTAAAAGGGTATGTTTTAAAGAATTTTGGATAAGAAAAAAATGGGAGGATGTTGAATATTAAAACTTGAAAGAAAAACAAGTATATAAGTATATTTGGTAGAGATTTTTAACTTTTTACCACCATTTTTTTTTACAGCAATACTGATCTAAGTGCAATGAAAATCTCTACTTTCTTCTCTACAACATACCTTTTAATTAGATAAATCCAAATTATAGCCATTCTGTTCTTTCAGTGTTTAAAATTGACAACTTTGAGAAGAGATAGCAATATCCAGGACTTCATGATGGACTGGATGTGGGGAAGAACAAAAGAGGAAAAAGTCAAGATTATAGTATTTTTTTTTTTAATTTGGGCAACTAGGTGAATGGTACCATTTACTACGCTAAAGAAAACTGGGATAGGAAAACACACATGGGAGAGATTAAGGTGGAAAAGAGTGAATACATTTTGGATATGCTAGTTTTCTGTGTGTGGTATTAAAGTATCATTTTGGGTATGCATCTGTAAATTCAAGTGGATGTCCTTTCCTTAAGAAATAGAGTTATATGTATAGGATTAGTATGTCAAATAACTGAATCAGTTGAGTACATCCAGGGCAGTTATATAGAAAGAAGTGAAGACTCAGTAGACTAAACAGTCTAGAATTCAGAAATCAAGTATAGAAAAATAATTCCAACTTCAACTAGTAGCAAAGTACAAAGTCACAGGAACTAAGAGTACAAAGTATTTAAAGAACAAGGGAGAATATACCTTTGAAGAACAAAGGGGTATGTAAAATAGTTGCTTGTGTGCCAAGAATTGGAGTTGGTCATGATATATTCAATGTCCTGAATGGGAAAAACCTGTAACCAAGAACATCCTCTCCAACAAGGCTATCATTCAGAATAGAATGAGAGAGAGTTTTCCAGACAAACAAAAACTAAAGGAGTTCAGGACCACTTAAGTTCATGACCACTGCAAGAAATATTGAAGTGGACTCTGAGTAGAAAGGGATGACAAAAAACTGACAGTATGAAGGTAGGAAACATAAAAGCTGTAAAAATGAGTATTCCTGTAAAAAATCTGTCAAAGAACTTACAAAATAAAATGATGAGAAATAAGACATAATAGACCTAAAACATGGGAAGAAAGGAGCAAAGAACAGGTTCAAATTCAAACAACCATAAACTTCAAATAGACTAATGAAGAAGATATTATATGAAACCAAATGGTAGCCAAAAATTAAAAACCATTAATAAATATGTCAAGAATAATGAGGAAGACATCCAAATATATCACTGAAGAAAACCAGAAAACCATGAAAGAGAGAAAGGCAAGAAATAACGAGAGAAAATCTTCAGGAACAGCTGCAAAACAAATAATAAAATGGCAATAAATGCATATCTATCAGTAATTACTTTGGAGCATTTAGTCCATTTCCATTCAATCAAAGGCCATAGGGTGACTGAATGGATTAGAAAAACAAAACAAACAAGACCCATCTATATGTTACCTACAACAGACTTATTTTAGACCTAAAGACACCTGCATATTCAAAGTGAGGGAATGGAGAAACAGGTATGCTAATGGATCAAAAGAAAGCCAGAATAGTAATACTTATATTGGACAAACAGACTTTAAAACAGAGACTATAACAAGAGACCAAGGACATTAAATAACATTAAAGGGAACAATCCATCAATAATAATTGCAAATATGCCCCCAACACAGGAGCACTCAAATATATAAAACATTTGATAACAAACATAAGGAAACTAAAGCAATAATAATAAAGTAAGAGTAGGGGGCTTTAACACCCCGCTGACATCAATGGACAGGTTATCTAAGCAGAAAATAAAGGAAATAATGGCTTTGAATGACACATTGGACCAGATGGATTTAATAAATATATTCAGAATATTCCATGCTAAATACCAGAATACACATTCTTTTCAAGTGCATATGAAACATTCTCCAGTATAGGTCATATATTAGGCTACAAAAAAAATTTCAAGAAGTTCAGAAAGATCAAAGTTATACCACACATCTTTCCTGACCACAACACCATGAAACTAGAAATCAACTGCAAGAAAGGATCTGGAAAGACCACAAATACATGGAGGTTAAATAATATGCTACTAAACAGTAAATGGATCAACCAAGAAATAATAAAGTACATGGAAACATATAAAAATGAAAATGCAACAGTCCAAAACCTTTGGGACTTAGGAAAATTGGTGAGGGAAGTTTATAGCAATATAGGCCTAACTCAAGAAACAAGAAAAATCTCAAGCAACCCACCTTACACATAAAGGAGCTAGAAAAAGTGAAACAAAGCCTAAAAGTAGCAGAAGGAAAGAAATAATAAGAATTAGAGCAGAAATAAGTGGTATAGAATCCAAAATAATAATAAATAATAATAATAAAATAGAACAGATCAATAAAACTAGGAGCTCGTTTTTTGAAGAAATTAATAAGATTGATAAACCTCTAACCAGACTTATCAGGAGAAAAAAGAGAAAAGACCTAAATCAATAAAATCTCAAATGAAAGAGGAGAAATAATGACACCACAGAAATACAAGCAATTTTAAGAAAATTTTTGAAAAAACTATATGCCAACAAATTGGACAACATGTAAGAAATAAATTCCTAGAAATCTATAACCTACTAACACTAAAACAGAAAGAAATAGAAAATTTGAACAGAACAATTATTAGCAAAGATACTGAATCAGTAGGGGTATTGGGGTGACTCAATTGGTTAAGCATCCCACTCTTGGTTTTGGCTTAGGTCATGATCTCAATGCTGTAAGATGGAGCCCCTTACTGGGCTCTGCTTCTCAGCATGGAATCTGCTTGTCCCTCTCCCAACTTTCTGCCCCTGCCCTCGCTCATACACACATTCTCTGTCTCTTTCCTTATTTAAAACAAAACACAACTTTTTTTTTTTTTTTTTTTAAGAAATTGAATCAGTAGTCAAAAAACTCCCAACAAGCAAAAGTCCAGGACCAATTGGATTCACAAGCAAGTTCTATCAAATATTTAAAGAGTTAATACTCATTCTTTCTAGAAAAGGAAGAAAAACTTCTAAATTCATGCTATGAAGTCTGCATTGCCTTATACCAAACCAGATAAAGACACCACAAAAAGGACTTACAGTCCAATATCTCTGATGATCATAGATGCAAAAACAGTCAACAAAGAACTTCATTGACCATGACCAAGTGGGATTTATTCCTAAGTTGCAAGGGTGATGCAATATTCCCAAACAAATCAACCTGATACATTACATTAATAAGAGGATAAGATGCATGTGATCATTTCAATAGATGCAGGTAAAGCATTTGAAAAAGTTCAACATCCATTTGTGATAAAAACCCTCAGCAAAACAGGTTTAGAGAGAACATAACTCAACATAATAAAGGCCATCTATGAAAAACCCACAGCTAACACAATCCTAAAGGAGGAAAAACTGAGAGCTTTTCCTCTGTGGTCAGGAACAAGAACAAGATATCCACTCTCACCACTTTTATTCAACACAATGCTGGAAGTCCTAGCCACAGCAATCATACAACAAAAGCAGATAAAAGGCATCCAAATCAGTAAAGAAGAAGTAAAACTTTCACTATTTGCAGATTACTTACTGTATAGAAAAAACCCAAAAGACTCCATCAAAAAACTGCTACAACTAATACACGAATTTAGGAGAGTAGCAGAATACAAAATTCAATGTACAGAAATTTTTGCATTTCTAAATATCAATGAATCAATAGAAAAAGAAATTAAAACAGTCCAATTTATAATTGCAGCAAGAACAATGAGATGGATACCTAGGAATAAACCTAACCAAAGAAAGACCTGTATTTGACCTGTACTATAAAACACTGATGAAAGAAATTGAAAATGATAAAAAAAAATTGAAAGACATTACATGCTCAGGGATCAGAAGACCAAATATTTTTAAAATGTCTATACTACCCAAAGCAATCTATATATTTAATGAAATCCCTATTAAAATACCAGCAGCATTTTTCACAGAGTTAGAACAAACAATCTTAAAATTTATATGAACCCCAAAAGACTAAGAATAGCAAAAGCAACCTTGAAAAAGAAAAGCAAAGTTGGAGGCATTACAATTCTTGACTTCAAGTTATATTGCAAAGCTATAGTGGTCAAGACAGTATGATGCTCGTATAAAAGTAGACACACAGATCAATGAAAGAGGATAGAAAATTCAGAAGTGTACCTACAGCTATATGGTCAATTAGTCTTGGACAAAGCAGGCAAGAATATGCAATGGGGGAAAAATGTATCTTCCACAAATGGTGTTGGGAAAATTAGACAGCAATATGCAAAAAGAATGAAACTGAACCATTTTCTTACACCGCATACAAAAATAAATTCAAAATGGATTAAAGACCTAAATGTGAGACCTGAAACCATAAAAATGATAGAACACAGGCAGCAATTTCTCTGACATCAGCCATAGCTCCTTTTCTTCTAGATGGCAAAAACAAAAATAAACTATTGGGACTTTATCAAAATAATAAGCTGATGTACAGAATACAAAAAGATAAATTCAAAGGGATACATGCAACCGTATGTCTATAGCAGCATTATTTACAAGGGCCAAATTATGGAATCAGCCCAAGTGCCTAAAAACTGATGAATGGATAAAGAAGAGGTGGTGTATATGTTTATATACACAGTAGAATATTATTCAGCCATTAAAATGTTTGAAATACTGCCATTTGCAATAACATGGATGGATCTAGAGTATAATGCTAAGTGAAATAAATCCATCAGAGACAAGTACCAAATGATTTCACTCATGTGGAATCTGAAAAACAAAACAAAGGGGCAGAAGGAAAAAAAGAGAGAGAGAAAGAAACCAAAAAGCAGACTCTTAAATATAGTGAACAAACTTATGGTTACCAGAGGAAATGTGTGGGGGGCGGCAGGGGCTGGTGCTGGTGATGGGTGAAATGTGATGGAGTTAGGAGTCATTTGTGAGGGGATAAAATAAAAACTCTTAAAAAATTTAAGAATGAAGTAATTGGAGTCCTAGAGACCATCAAAATTTCACTAGAAGAGTTCCAGAAAAATGGTGGGACAGAAAGGCATGTGTTAGGCTTAAGAATGTGGTAAATTAGAAACTTTCTTTAGAAATAATGGTTTGGAAAAATACAGAAAAATGGAATATGGAACAACATTTATGACAAGGGAGAGTATACCAACCAGCAGAAAACCCATTTGTAAGCTGTTATTTACTCTAAAGAGCAAAAGACCTTGACAGTTTGAGTGACAATATATAATTTATGATGTTAAAGTCTTTGAGTCCACAGCACAAATTGAAAAACTTATATTTTGCCAAAAGAGAGTCACATGTCTATTTTAATTTGCATTGTAATTCATTATAATTTGTTGAAAGAAGATATGTATTGTAGATTTGGTGATAGAAAATGATATAATTAGGATTTGAAGAATTTTGAATTATTTAGGAATTCAAATAGAAGTTCAGAAGCTAAAAATGATGCATGAGAAGAAGGGTGATACATGACCATAGTGTGAGAAATAGCCATCATAGATATCTCAGATTAAGAACAGATGTTTAAGAGAAAAATAATGAGGTTACAAGGTAGTGTTGAGCCCATAGAATGGGTGATCAAAATAGGTGCCTGTGTGGCTCAGTCGGTTAATCATCTGACTCTTGATTTTAGCTCAGGTCATGAATTCAGGGTCATGAGATTAAGCACTGCATTGGGCTTCAGGCTCAGCATGGAGTCAGCCTGAGATTCTCTCCATTTGCCCTTCCCCCTGCTCATGCTCTCTCTCAAATGAATAATTTTTTTTAACAGAAAGAAATGGGTCATCACGAACATAGAGTAAGATTACTCTCTCCAGAGTGTGTGTGTGTGTGTGTTTCCTGAAAAATTTTCCACACATGTGCTAGCATGGAGAAATTTCATAAGTTCCTCCAGATATCACATTATTGTACAAGAGAGAGCTTGCAATTTGTAAATTTTTGAAAGGAATTAGGCCTCTAATAATGTTAAATGATTAATAAAGCTAATGCTGACATTGGTAAAATATAGTTTATATTTGAAGGTTTGGGAGGCAATGCAATTTCTGCTGTTAAGATCCCATGTTATAATATGGGATTAGGGTAATTGGATGGAATGGAACAAAAAGTCATTGAGACCTAGAGGTTAAGAATCTTAGAGGTAAATGGCCCAATGTTCTAATTACATAAAGTCCCCAAGAACAGAAGGGTTAGTTATGAGCCAGGTGCTAAATCTTTCTAATATAATACTGGAAGAGAGCAGGTAGTTTGTGGAAGAAGACCAAAAAAAAAAAAAAAAAAAGTACATGGAAAAACAGCATTATAAACTTAACTGAATGATGTGAAGATTTTATAAATAGAAGGAGATAAATAGTTTGGGGGCAGCATTGGATTGTGAGAAACTAACTCCACCTTATGATTCTGAGGTGTATGGCATGGGGCAAAGCAAACAGTTTCTATTTAAGAGAAGATTACTTTCTTTTCAATTAAATTAGGGCAAATATTCTGGAAGATCATGAGGATATAGCTGAATGATGTGATCAAAAGGAAATTCCCTGGGGCACAGTGATGTAGTTTAGGTAAGAGGAGGAAAATGGTAATAATGAAATTATAAGATATTTAGAATGAGATATAGAAAATAATGTATAGGGATGCCTGGGTGGCTCAGTTGGTTGAGCAGCTGCCTTCGGCTCAGGTCATGATCCCGGTGTCCTGGGATCGAGTCCCACATCGGGCTCCTTGCTCGGTGGGGAGCCTGCTTCTCCCTCTGCCTCTGCTGCCACTCTGCCTGCCTGTGCTCACACTCTCTCTCTCTCTGGCAAATAAATAAATTAAATCTTAAAAAAAAAAGAATGTATAACATTTAAGAAACCTAGACTCCTGGTGGAATTGTGAAAAACAAGTAATCATTACTAATATTTATTAGTGCAGTAAATATGGTAAATTTGGTGGTCAATTCTCAAGATACAGTGAATAAAACAGAGTAGTTCTTGCTCTTTCTAGTGGGGAGTAGCAAAATATAAATAATTTTATAGACTATGAGATAATAGTTCATTGAACACAAATACAGCAAGATTAGGGATATGGAGTGGTGAGGAAGTGTTATTTTACATATAGTATTTAGGGAGAACTCCTCAGTTAAAGTGATATTTGAACAGAGTACAGTGGTGTCAGGTCTGTGATACATAGAAAAGTAGTTGGGAGCTAGAATATGGAGGATTTAGGAGCTTCTTTACAGTCTCTGATTTTTACTTTGAGTGTATAGAAAACCACTGCAGTGTCTTAAGCCAAAGGGGAATTTGATCAGAAAGGAATTTTAGAAGTGATATTCTGGCTGTTCCACTGAGAATTAACTATAAATGGATAAGAGCAAAATCAGGAAGATAAATTTAAAGATTATTGGATTAATCCATATACAAGTTGAGGATGCAGGGAATAGATAGTGAGAAAAGATTGGTTCCTTGATGTTGATTCTATCTTCAAAATATAGTGCTGTACTGTAAGGCAGAAGAAAAAAAAATAATCAGGGAAACAACTGAGTGTATGTATGTTTTACCTGTTAAACAGATAAATGGAATCATTCCATATTGATATGCAAAGATGAAGAGCAAGTGTGTAGGTTGGGAATAGGAGTTTGGTTTTGGCTATCCCAGTGGAACTGTCCAGTAGGCTAAGTAGGTAAGTATATACTTGAGATATTATTTGAAAGTAAACAGCGTGTAGTGGTATTTATATCCAAGAGACTGGTAGGGATCATGTAGAAAGTTTATATAGTTAAATAGAAGGATTTAGGGAGACACTATAATTTAGAGATTAGGAAATGAGGAGAAACCAGCAAAGTGGTTGACAAGGACTAGCTTAAGGTAAAAGAGGAGAACTAAGTGGTGGGAAAAAAATTGGTTCTTCCTTCCCTTCTTTTATCATACATTTCATTTTCATTATTTTTATCTCATTTGATTTTAAAGTAACACTATAAGGAGTGACTGAGATTCTAGTAATCACTGTCTCATTCAATATGGCTTCTTTTTAAAATCTCTCTTTAAACATTTCTCTGGTATGTGTTAATAAAGATAAAAAAACAAAAAACCTTTGCAATTATTTATCCAGATTTGGCATGGTTTTCAAGGTAGTTATTTGAGTTGTGATAAATGTGATTAATTTTGCACGTGGCAGAAACTTGGAATTAGAAAACAATCCTTAGGGACACCTGGGCGGCTCAGTTGGTTAAGCAGCTGCCTTCAGCTCAGGTCATGATCCCAGTGTCCTGGGATCGAGTCCCACATCAGGCTCCTTGCTTGGCGGGGAGCCTGCTTCTCCCTCTGCGTCTGCCTGCCACTCTGTCTGCCTGTGCTCGCTCTCTCGCTCTGACAAATAAATAAATAAAATCTTAAAAAAGAAAAGAAAACAATCCTTAGAAGGATAAATTTAAGATGGTACTATTGCATACTTTTGAAAATGAAAGGGATAATAGTTGCCATTTATGAAGGAGAATTGTTCTGAGTATTTTAGCAGAAAAAAAAATCTACCAAAAATATAAAAGATTTGATCACATAATTTTGAACTTCTGTTAAAAATTTCCAAAGCTCCATTAAGCTGGGAAACACTGTATTTAAAATAGTACAGAAACCCACTCCTATAATTTCACATTTTTATCAATGACTTTTTGTTGCTGTTGTTGTTTTCTTGGGGCTAATTTAGCACAGATTGAAGGTAATTTTGGAAAAATATTCTGATTTGCTCATTCTTCCAAACACACAAGGGAACATCTGACAAACTTTAGTAAAATCTTGCTATCTGAGAGCTAAATACATCCCACATATTAATGAAGTTCTGTAATGGCAATGTAACTCTGGAAATCTGGTTATTAGAAATAATGTCTTAGGGGAATTAAGAAGCCCTTGGCTATGTTTTGAGTTAGAATATGTCAAGGCCATAATGTTGCCTGGCTACTGAAATGATAATATACTCATTCTAAAATACTCCTTCTTAAAGAAATGTGAACTATATTTAAATTTTTGTTCAAATTTTATTTGTAAAAGGAGTATCAGCATGTTCCTCTAACTATAGATTCCAATGATTTATAAACAAATTTAGACAGTACTAGTTTTTCCATTAAAGAATTTAATTTTGATATTTATGGTTAGACATTTTCATAGATCACTTCATAAACTATGTTATGGATGCATATATAATGAATATGTACATAATGTAAGTTTGTTGAGGTCCCTATTTGCAATTCTCATGTTTGCTGTTGCCTGGATACATGTGTATGCTATAAAGGTCTAGATTTGTAAATAAAACCTTTTAAAGTCCCACTTTATGTCTCACTCTTAAGTTTATGAATTATATAAACTGCTTTATTCTTGGAGATCACATTTTCTTATCTGTAAAGTATGATTAAAAGTACTCTTTGCATATTCAGAATGGCTATTATAAAGATAAAATTAGATATTTGAGGCACTATTGAGATTACATAATTAGTATTTATAAAAGTATATTAATATATATCAAATTAGAATAAAGTTCTAGAATAGAATCATAATTTCTGAATAGGTCCAAGACAAAATAAATAACTATCAATACTGATCATTTACTATGTGTTAAATGCTATATTAGATATTGAGGATTCAGAGAAAAAAATATGTAATATTCTGAAATTTATATTCTACTGACATGAGCAATGCAAAATACAATGGAAGATGATAAATTATGTGAAGAAAACATTTTTTGAAAGGGAATAAAACTAGGAGCATCTGGGTGGTGCAGTCAGCTGAGCATTGGACTCTTGGTTTCTGCTCAGGTCAGGATCTCAGGATTGTCAGAGCAGTGCCAGTTTCCATGCTCAGCACTAAGTCTTCTTGGATTTCTCTCTGCCCCTTCCCCCATGCCTCTATCTCTTCCTCTCTAAAATAAATAACAACTGGAGTGTTATAATTTTAAATAGGATGGCCATCATCACTGGGAAGACCACTTGAATAATAACTTAAGAACATGAAAAATAAAAATAAAAGGATATTTAGAGGAATAGCATTCTAGAAAAAGGAAACCTTAATGCAAAAGCTTGAGATCAAAGTGGAAGCTCCAAATTTTTTTTTTAATTATTTAAAATGGAACAAAAAAAGAAGATGTGGTTCATATATATAATGGAATATTACTCAGCCATCAGAAAGGATGCATAGCCTCCATTTACACTGACATGGATGGAACTAGAGGGGATTATGCTGAGTGAAATAAGTAAAGCAGAGAAAGACGATTATCATATGGTTTCACTCATATATGGAACATAAGGAATAGCACAGAGGACCACGGGGAAGGGAGGGAAAACTGGGAAGAAATCAGAGAAGGAGACAAACCATGAGAGACTCTGAACTCTGGGAAACAAACTGTGGGTTACTGAAGGGAGGGGATTGAGGGGATAGGGCAACCAGGTAAGGAGGGTATGTGATGTGATGAGCACTGGATGTTATACACAACTACTGAATCATTGAACACAACATCAAAAACTAATGATGTACTATATGTTGGCTATTGAACACCAAAGAATGAAAATACAATAATAAAAATTTTGGAGATACAGCTAAAGTAGTGTTAGGAGAGAAATGTACAGCTTTGAATGCTTACACTTGAAGTCTTAAGTCAGTACTCTAAGCCTCTATTAAAAAAAAAACTATAGAAGGAAGAATGAATTAAGCACTAAAAAAGCAGAATGAAAAATAATTTAGATAAAAGAAATCAGTGACTTTGAAAACCAAACATAATGAGGAATACTTAATGAAAGCAAAGCCTGTTTTTTGCTATTGATAAAATGATAAATCTCCAGATTTTTTTAAGGACGTTTTAAATTTATTTATTTGACAGCGATCACAAGTAGAGAGGTAAGCAGAGAGAGGGGGGAAGCAGGCTCTCTGCTGAGCAGAGAACCTGATGTGGGGCTCAATTTCAGGACCCTGAGATCATGACCTGAGCTGACGGCAGAGGCTTATAACCCACTGAGCCACCCAGGCACCGCCCAGATTTTTTTTTTTTAGTGACAGGGAAAGGGCCCACGATGGGGACACAGGAAGACCTTGAAATCACCTCTTCCAGTAACACACCAATTCTGTGTCTATTTCTAGAGTAATTCCTCCTGAAAAGGAACTGATGGCCAACTGAAAGCTAATAATAAAAGAGAAATCACATAGAGAATGGCAAGAGATCTGGAAACATGACAATAAAGGGAACCCCCACCCCAATGCTGCTAATGCAGTGGAGAGAGAGAGAATACTGTATGTCTTTGGGCATAGAAAAAAAGAAAAAAAAAACCTGCTATTTAAAAGACTAACTCAAGGGACGCCTGGGTGGCTCAGTTGGTTAAGCGGCTGCCTTCGGCTCAGGTCATGATCCCAGCGTCCTGGGATCGAGTCCCACATTGGGCTCCTTGCTTGGCGGGGAGCCTGCTTCTCCCTCTGCCTGCCACTCTGTCTGCCTGTGCTCGCTCACTCTCTCTCCCTCTGTCTCTGACAAATAAATAAATAAAATCTTTAAAAAAAAAAAAAAGACTAACTCAAATACAAAGGAATGAACCATAGGATCCTGCCAAATAGAAAGAGAACTGTGAGAATTCTCTCTGGGTCAGAGGGACTGGTGAATGGTATGGCTTACAGTCCCTCTACACCTTGATAGTGTGTATGGGAGCAGGGTCCTGGTGTCCTAGACAGCCAAATGCTTTTGAATCCCAGCCCCAGCCATCCCACCAAGGCTGCCTGCTGCACAGTGCACACTGGGACACCCCTGGTCAGTGCTCACTACAATCCTAGCCATCATGCAAAGGTGATACAGATGCAAAACACCGCCCAAAACACTCCAGGTCCACAAAACTGCAGCTTTAGGTGGTTGCTAGAGCACCCTCAGCATGAATTCTCTGAGACCTCCTGGCTCTCACCTGATTTCGTTCCAGCCACTCTACCAGAGTGCCCTCTGTGTAGAACTCCCTTGGAAACCCCTGGCTTGTGCCCACAGTTGAAATTTACCAAAGACATAAAGAGTTAATATTTATCCTTCTCAAACTATTCCAAAAAATAGAAAATTAAGGAAAGCTGCCAAATTACATTCTATGAGGCTAACAGTACCCTCATAACAAAATCAGACAAAGACACTACAAAAACAAACAAAGCAGTACAGGCCAATATCCCTGATGAATATAGATGCAAAAATCCTCAACAAAATATTAGAAAACTGCATGCAAGAAACATTAAAGGGATCATTCACCACAACCAGGTAGAATTTGTTCTGGGCATGCTAGGATGCCTGAATATTTGCAAATCAATCAACATGACACACATTAAAAAACAAAGAGTAGGGGTGCCTGGGTGGCTCAGTGGGTTAAAGCCCCTGCCTTCGGCTCAGGTCATGATACCAGGGTCCTGGGATCGAGCCCTGCATCGGGCTCTCTGCTCTGCAGGGAGCCTACTTTCTCCTCTCTCTCTGCCTGCCTCTCTGCCTACTTGTGATCTCTGTCTGTCAAATAAATAAGTAAAATATTAAAAAAAAGTAACAATCATAGGATCACCTCAATACAGAAAAAGTATTTGACAAAATTCAACATCTATTCAAGATAAAAACTCTCTACAAAGTGGATTTAGAGGGAACATATCTCAATATAATAAAGGCCATGTATGAAAACCAATAGCTAAAATAACACTCAATTGTGAAAAACAGGGTTTTTCCTCTAGGATCAGGAACAAGCCAATGCTCTCACCACTGTTAATTCAACATATGGAATTTCCTGGCCCAGGAATCAGACAATAACAAGAAATAAAAAAACATCCAATTTGGTAAAGAAGAAGTTAATTTATCACTATTTGCAAATGACATACTATTCTACATGGAAGAACCTAAAGATGCCAACAAAAACAAAAAAACTATGAAAACTAGTAAATGGAGGAAATCAGCCTAAGATGTAAGATTATACACTTCTGGACCTCTACAGGGCAAAGGATCATCAGTAGAGAGGTACAAAGGATGGAGTTGGGATTGCACAGACAGATAATGAAGGATAAATGGAAGAGGGAGGGAGCCACCAAAAGCTAGCCATTGGAAAGTAATACCCCAAAGAGAAAGTGCCCTGTGCTTGGTGACCAAGTGATAGCTTGGGGACTGGTGGCTGCTAGAGGGAAAGGACTGATAACAGCACTCAAACAGAACAAAAGGACTTAAGAGACAATTGCTGAGACCCAGCAGCCGCAAGCTCAGACCTCAACCCATGGTCCCCAGACCAGCTGTAGCCACTACCCATCTGCAGCTGAGACTCTGGAAGGATTCAAGTCAGTGTTGCCAGGAACGGCAGCCACCAGGATCAGGCTCACCAAGACTAATATCACTGGTGGTTTTTGTGGCATGGGGTATAGGGATAAGCGTGGACCTCCACTGACCACTGAGACAGTCTCTGGGGAGCATTCACTACACATAGGAGGCCCTGGTATTCAATGGAACTTGTGTGTGTGTGTGTGGGGGGGGGTGTCTGTGTGTTCTGGACCATTGAGAGAGAAGCAGACTGTGGATTCTCTCTGAGGCAGAGGTCAGGGTGCAGGCAGTTTACTTTGTTCTGACCCTCTGAAAAGCACAAACTGTCACCAGAGAACAAAAGCCTCCAGAGAACAAAAGCCCAAAAACCAGCTTCCATGGAGCCCCACCCCTTGATAGGGGGCAGGACAACTCCGCCGAAGCGGGATTGATTGTAAAACAACACAGCAGGCCCCTCCCCCAGAAGACAAGCTAAAAGAACAAGAGGAAAACAACCACAGGGTCCCCATAAAACTGTAAAACCCCAACACCAGGGTAAAACACTGTATTACGCTCCTGGTATTGCTTCACAGCCTATATGCTTCTTGGATCTAACCTCTCTCTCTCTCTCTCTCTCTCTCAAATTCTTTCCCATGATTCTTTTTTTAATTTATTTTTTCATTGTTCCAAGATTCATTGTTTATGAATCACGTACAGTGCTCCATGAAATATATGCCATCCTTAATACCCACCTCGTGTCCTAGAGGCTGAGAAGATACCTCCCAAGATCAACAACTCTAGAAAGACATCCAGACACTTAATTGTGAAATTCACAAATCATAATTTCAGACAGTAGGTCTTAAGGGCAGCTAAGGTGAAGAGATTCCTTACATACAGAGGAAGGACCATCAGAATAATATCAGAATAACATCAGACCTGTCCACAGAATCCTGGCAAGCTAGAAAGGGCTGACAAGACATATTTACAGCACTAAATGAGAAGAACATGCAGCCAAGAATACCTTATCCAGCAAGGCTGACATCCATGAATGGATGGAGACATAAAGAGCTTCCAAGACTGGCAAGGTTTAAAAGGGTCTGTGACCACCAAGCTGGCACTACAAGAAATACTAAGGGGGGTTCTATAAAAGAAGAAAGAATCCAACCAACAGTGACATAGAACAGAAATTTACAGAGACAATTTACAGAAACAAGGACTTCTCAGGCAACATGATGTCAATAAAACTTATCTTTCAATAATCACTCACAAGTGAATAGCCTAAATGCTCCCATAAAACAGCAGAGTAGCCTACTGGATAAAACAACATATGCTGTTTACAAGAGACACATCTGGAACCTAAAGATACATCCAGACTGAAAGTGAAGGGATGGAGAAGCATCTTTCATGCCATTAGGGCTCAAAAGAAAGCTGGAATGGTGATTCTCATATCATATTCTAGTTCTTTGTTCTTTTTTTTTAACCTACTTACCATTTCAACTAGGTGTTTAATACAACATACTCCATAGTAACTTTTTATCTTGAACTTTTCATACATATAGTTTTTCTTTTTTTTATATATAATATATATATTATATATATCAATATATAGATATAGATATAAAGTGACAATGTCATCCTTTTTCCCCATTCAATACTACCTTTATATATATATATATATATATATATATATATATATATATATATATATCAGTTTTAATTTCCTTGTATCTCCAGAAAATTGAGTTCTCTAACAAGACAACAAGATACAACCAGGAAGAACTGAAATACACTTTCTTGCCCACACCAAGGAATTATAACCATCTTCCCATTACCCCCACACACTTTTTATTTTTTTCCACTTTCTTTTGTCGGTCTGTTTCTTCTTGGTTTTGTACTTTATAAATCTTACTCTTGGGGCCCATTTTGGCTGTGTTTTTTTTTTTCTTTACTTCTTTTTAGCAGTGACTTCTGATTACTCCAAATCTTCCCAGGGTTCACCTTGCCTGGATAGTGTTTGATATTTTCAAGTATACATCCCCTAAACCACAATTCAACTAAATGACAAGGAGGAGGAATTCCCAGCAAAGAAAAGACCCAGAGATAATGGCCTCTCCAGCAGATCTAATGGATATGGACCTAAGGAAGGTATCAGAAATAGACTTCAGGGTATCAGTTATGAAGACAATAGTCAGACTGGAGAAAACTATTAATTGCAACATAGATCTGTTAAAGGCAGAAGGGAGAGCAGATCTGGCAGAACTTAAAAATGCTATCAATGAGATCCAATCTAATCTAAATACTCCAAGAATTAGGGTAAATGAGGCAGAAGAACAAATTAGTGATCTTGAAGACAAACTGATAGAAAAAAAGGAGCAGAGGAGACCTGGAACAAACAGCTTAAAATCCATGAAAACAGAATTAGAGAAATAAATGATGCCATGAAATGTTCCAAAGTCAGAATTATTGTGATCCCTGAGGGGGTGGAGAGAGACAAAGAGAAACAGAGGACAAAAGGTATATTTGACCAAATTGTAGCTGAAAATTTCCCCAATCTGCAGAATGAAATAAGTAATCATGTTCTAGAAGCAGAGAGGACACCCCCGAAGATCAATAAGAAAGATCAACCCCCAGGCATGTAATAGTAAAACTCACAAATCTTAGAACCATGGAAACCATTTTTAGGGCATTTAGGGGGAAGAGATTACTTGTGTACAGAGGGAAGAACATCAGAATAACATCAGACCTGTCCACAGAGACCTGGCAAGCCAGAGGGCTGCCAAGACATATTCAGAGTACTAAATGAGAAGACTATGCAGCCAAGAACTCTATCTGGCAAGGCTGTCATTCAGAAGAGATGGAGTGATAAGAAGCTTCCAGGACCAAAAGACACTGAAAGAATATGTGACCACTAATCTGTAGAAACAAGGACTTCACAGGCAACATGATGACAATAAAATCTTATCTGTCAATAATCACTCTCAAAATGAATGGCCCAAATGCTCCCATAAAACAGCACAGGGTTGTAGACTGGATAAAATGATAGGACCCACCCGTATGCTGTCTACGAGAAACACCTTTGGAACCTAAAAGATATATCCAGACTGAAAGTGAAGGGATGAAGAACTATCTTTCATGACAATGGACCTCAAAAGGAAGCTGGGGTAGCAATTTTCATATCAGACAAATTAGATTTTAAGCTAAAGAACAGACCAATGAAAGTAGAAGCTGGTTCTTAGAAAGAATTAATAAGATTGATAAACCACTGGCCAAACTAATACAAAAGAAAAGAAAGAGGACCCCAATTAATAAAATTATGAATGAAAGGGTAAAGATCATGACTAACACCAAGGAAATAGAAACAATCATCAGAAGTGATTATCAACAGTTATATGCCAATAAGTTAAGCAACCTAGAAGAAATTGATGCATCCCTGGAAACCTATAAACTTCCAAGACTAAATCAGGAAGAAACTGACAACCTGAATAGACCAATCCCTAATAACAAGATTGAAGCAGTGATCAAAAACCTCCCCCAAAACAAGAGTTCAGGACCTGTTGGATTCCCTGGGGGATTCTACCAAACATTCAAATAAGAAATAATACCTATTCTCCTGAAGCTGTTTCAAAAAATAGAAGGAAAACTTACAGACTCTTTCTATGGGCCAGCATTACCCTGATTCCCAAACCAGGCAAAGACACCATTAAAAAGAATTTCAGACCAATATCCCTGACAAAAATGGATGCCAAGATTCTCAACAAGATCCTAGCTAAAAGGATCCAACAGTACATTAAAAGATTATCCACCACAAGTAGCTGGGATTTATCCCTGGGATGCAAGGGCGGTTCAACATTCACAAATCAACCAATGTGATAGGACAAATAAGAGGAGAGAGAAGAACCACATGGTCCTCTCAACTGAAGCAGAAAAAGCATTTGACAAAATACAACATCCTTTCCTGATTAAAACTCTCCAGAGTTTAATGATAGAGGGAATATCCCTCAATTTTATAAAATCCATCTATGAAAACCCCACAGCAAATATCATTCTGAAGGGGAAAGGCTGAAAGACTATCCCTGAAGATCAGGAACATGACAAGGATGACCACTCTTGCCACTATTGTTCAACATAGTACTAGTGGTCCTAGCAACAGTAGCAAGACAACATAAAGAAATAAAACATCTTCGAAATGGCAAAGAAGTCAAAACTCTTTGTAGATGACATGATATTCAATTTGTAAAACCCAAAAGTCTCCACTCCCAAATTATACAGCAATTCAGTAATGTGCCATGATACAAAATCAATGCACAGAAATAAGTTGCTTTCTTATACACTAATAGTTAAATGGTAGAAAGAGAAATTAGAGCAACAATTCCATTTATAATAGCACCAAAAACCATCAGAGACCTTGGAATAAACCTATCCAAAGAGGTAAAAGGTCTATACTTGAAGAACTACAGAACAGTCATGAAAGAAATTGAAGAAGACACAAAATGATGGAAAAAATATTCCATGCTCATGGGTCAGGAGAATAAACATCATTAAAATGACTATGTTGCACAGGGCAATCTATAGTTTCAATGTCATCTCAATCAAAATACCAACAGCATTTTTCAAAATGCTGGAACAAAAAATCTTAAAATTTGTATGGAACCAGGAAAGACCCCAAATCACCAAGGAAATGTTGAAAAAAGAAAAACAAAGCTGGGGGTATCCTGTTGCCTGATTTCAAGCTGTATTACAAAGCTGTGATCACCAGCACAGCATGGTACTTGCACAAAAACAGACACATAGACCAATAGAACAGAATACAGAGCCCAGATATGAACTCTAATCTCTGTGGTCAACTAATCTTTGACAAAGCAGGAGAAAATATCCAATAAAGACAGTCTCTTCAATAAAAGGTCCTGGGAAAACTGGACAGCTCTATACAGAAAAATGAAATCGACCATTCTCTTATACCACACACAAAGATAAACTCAAAATGGATGAAAGACCTCAACTTGAGATAGGAATCCATCAATATCCTTGAGGAGAACATAGAGAGAAACTTCTTCAAAATCGGCCACAGCAACTTCTTTCAAGACATGTCTCCAAAGGCAAGGGAAACAAAAGTAAAAATAAACTTCTGGAACTTCATTCATCAAGATAAAAAGTTTCTTAACAGCAAAAGAAACAGTCAACAAAACAAAGAGGCAACCCACAGAGTGGGAGAAGATATTTTTAAGTGACACTATAGACAAAGGGCTGATACCCAGAATCTATAAAGAACTTTTCAAGCTCAACACTCCAAAAAACAGATAATCAAGTTAAATGGGCAGAAGTCATGAGCATACACTTCTCCAAAGACATACAAATGGCTAACAGACATGTGAAAAAGTGTTCATCATCATTAGCCATCAGGGAAATTCAAATCAAAACCACATTGAGATATGACCTTACACCAGTTAGAATGCAATGCCAAAAATTGACAAGGTGAGAAATAACAAATGTTGGAGAAGTTGTGGAGAAAGAGTAACCCTCTTACACTGTTGGGAGGAATGCAAATTGCTGCAACCACTTTGGAAAACAATGTGGAGGTTCCTCAAAAAATTAAAGGTAGAGCTACCCTATGACTCAGCAATTGCACTATTGGGTAATTACCCCAAAGATACAGATGTTGTGAAAAGATGGGTGCACCCCAATGCACACCATATGCACCCCAGTGTTCTTAGCAGCAATGTCCACAATAGCTAAACTGTGGAAAGAACCAAGATGCCCTTCAACAGATGAATGGATAAAGAAGATGTGGTCTAGGGGTGCCTGGGTGGCTCAGTGGGTTGAGGTTCTGCCTTCAGCTCAGGTCGTGATCTCAGTGTCCTGGGATTGAGCCTCACATTGGGCTCTCTGCTCAGCAGGGAGCCTGCTTCCCCCTTTCTCTCTATGCCTGACTCTGCCTACTTGTGATCTCTCTGTCAAATAAATAATTTTTTTTTAAAAAAGAAGATGTGGTCCATATATACAATGGAATATTACTCAGCCATCAGGAAGGATGAATACCCAACTTTTGCATCAGCTTGGATGGGACTGGTGGAAATTATGCTAAGTGAAATAAGTCAAACAGACAAAGTCAATTATCATATAGTTTCACTTATTTGTGGTACATAAGGAATAGCACGAAGGACATTAGGAGAAGAGAAAAACGAAGGAGGAGAAATCAAAATGGGAGATGAATCATGAGAGACTATGGCTTCTGGGGAACAAATGGAGAGTTTTAGAATCAAGGGGGGGGAGGGTGGAGGGTGGGTGAGCCTGGTTATGGGTATTAAGGAGGGCACAGATTGCATGGAGCACTGGGTATAATATGCCAACAATGAATCATGGAACACTACATCAAAATCTAATGATTTACTGTATGGTGACTAACATAACACAATAAAAAATGGTAATTCTTCACATAATTCTCATACTTTCACATATGTCTAAAACTGACCATTACAAGTTAATGGAGCTTGAAAATTAAAAAAAAAAACTAATAAATGGGATTCAGTAAAATTGTAGGATTTGCAGGATACAAAATTAATACATAGAAATCTATTGCATTTCTATCAATAATGATGTAGCAGAAAGAGAAATTAAGAAAAAAAATTCCATTTACAATTTCACTACTCTCTCTCCCCAGAAAAAGCAAAAGCAAAAAAAAAAAAAAAAATCCAAGCAACAACAACATAAATAACCCATAGGAATAAACTTAACCAAAGAAGTGAAAGACTTGTACTCTGGAACTATAAAACATTGGTAAAAGAAACTGAAGACAACACAAACAAATGGAAAAATATTCCATGCTTACGGGTTGGAAAAATTAATATTGTTAAAGTCTCCATCCTATGCAAAGCAACCTATCTATTCAATCCCTAACAAAATACCAGTAGAATTTTTCACAGAACAAATATTACTTAAGTTTGTATGGAACCACAGAAGATCTTAAAGGGCCAAGCCAAAGCAATCTTGAGGAAAAAGAAAAAAGCTGAAGGTATTACAATCCTAAATTTCAAAATATACTACTTAGCTTTAGTAATCAAAACAAGATGATGCTGACACAAAGATAGACCCACAGATCAATGGAAAAGAAAAGAGATCAATCAATATATTTCAAAGGAGAAAAGAATATATAATATGGAGAAGACAGTCTCTTTAATAAATGATGCTGGGAAAACTGGATAGCTACATACACAATAATGAAACAGGACCATGTCCTTATACCATACAAAGAAATAAACTCGAAATGGATGAAAGACCTAAATGTGAGACATAAAACCATAAAATTCCCAGAATAAAACATGGGCAGCAATTTCTTTGTTATCAGTCATAGCAACATTTTTCTAGATAGGTCTACTTAGGCAAGAAAAATAAAAGCAAAAATAAACTATTGAGACAATACCCAGATAAAAAGCTTTTGCACAGCAAAAGAAACTGAGATAAAATAAAGCAGCCTAGTAAATGGGGGAAGACATTTACTAATGATGTGTCCAATAAGGGGATAATATTCAAAATGTATAAAGAACTTATACAACTCAATACAGAAAAATCCAATTAAAAACTGGGCAGAGGACCTGAATAGACATTTTTCCAAAGATGACATACAGATGGCCAACAGGCACATGAAAAGATGGTCAACATTACTAGTCACTGGGGAAATGCAAATCAAAACCACAATGAGATATCACCTTACACCTGTAAGAAGGAAAAGAAAAGAAGCAAGTATTGACAAGGATGTGGAGAAAAAAGAACTTTGATGCACTGTTGGTAGCAATGTAATAGGTGCAACTACTGAAGAAAACAGTTTGGAGGTTCCTTAAAAAATTAAAAATAGAAATACCATGTGATCCAATAACATATTACTAGGTATTTATTCCTCCCCTCCCTCAAAGCCCAAAAACATTAATTCAAAAAGATGTATGCACCTCTTTTGTTTATTGCAGGATCATTTACAATATCCAAGATACGGAAGCAGCCCAAGTGTCCATCAATAGATGAATGGATAAAAAGTGGTGTGTATGGGATATTACTCAGCCATAAAAAGAGATCTTGTCATTTGCAACAACATGGATGAACCTAAAGGTTACTGTGAAATAAGTGAAATAAGACAGGAAAAGACAAAAACTGTATGATTTCACTTATACGTAGAATCTAAAAATAAATAAATAAACAAAAAGCAGAAAAAGATCCATAAGTACAGAGAACAAACAGATGGTTGCTGTAGGGGTGGGAGGAGGGCAGTGAGAGAATGGAAAAAAATGTGTAAAAGAGAGTGGGAGGTAACAGTTCCAGTTATGGTGTGAATAAGTTAGGGGTAAAAGGTACAATAAGGAAATAAAGTCATTGATATTGTAATAGTCTCATATTGGGACGGATAATAGCTACATTTGTGGTGAGCATAGCATAATGGATAGATTTTTTGAATCACTATCTTGTACACCTGAGACTGAGGTAACATTGTGTGTCAACTACAATAAAAAAATGAGAGAAGATACAAATTAATAATATCAGAAGTGAATTGGGGAACATCATGACTGACCCTACAAATGTTTAAAGGACAAAATCAATATAAAAAACTCTGTACCCATAGATTTGGAACATTAGATGAAGAAATTCTCTGAAAGACATAAACTATAAAACTCACTCAGGAAGAAATAGGTACCCTGAACAGCCATATGTCTACTAAAAAATTTAATTCGTGGTTCAAAATTTTCTGTCAAAATTTAATTCTGTGGTTCAAAAAAATTTTTTTTAATTAAGTGCCAATGTTTTCTTTGCTGAAATCTACCAAATATTTAAAAAACAAATACACTAATTCTCCAGTCTTGTTTGGAAAATAGAGGAGAGGAAACACCTCCAAAGTTATATATGCCATGACTACCAAACACTAAGACTACATATTGACATTATAAGTATAGTATATTAAAGAGTTTTCATGAGGATATTCATGACCAACCTCAACAGAATGTTAACAAATCAGATTTAGTACATAGATTGAAAAAGTACACACAAAATGAAAAGTAGTAAGTAAAATTACCTCTATTCACAGATTACTCAATTCTAAAGACTCCACAAAATTCCAAAGAATCTATAAGATGTACCTGGAACTAGTGGGTTCAGCAAGGGTCAAAATAAAATGTTAAACTACAGAAGTAAATTGCATTCCCATGAAATAGCAATGAACACCACAATTCAAACTGAAAAGAAAAAACCTTTAAAAGTAACACACACAAATAAAAATATTTAGGTACAATTCTAGCAATGGATCGATATATAGAGATGCCTATATATATTCTGTATACTGAAAACTAAAAATAAAAGAGAAAAAAGAAGAAAAAACTTGAATAAAATAAAACAACATAAGGAAAAAAGAAATATATAATGTTCATGTATCTGAAGACACAAGATTGTTAAGATATGAATTTTCCCTAATATTATCTACCATTTCTACACAATTCTAACAAAAATCCCGGAAAGTTTTTTGGGGGGTAAATATCAAAAAGCTGATTCTAAATTTATATTAAAATTCAGAGAAACAGAAATAGTCAAAATAAGTATAAAAAGAACAAGTTAAGGGACTCACAATTTCAAGACAATTTGAAGGTATAGTAATGGAAACAGAATAGTATTGGTGAACAGATCAATGAAATAGGACACAAAATGCAGAAATGGACCCATGCAAATGTAATCAACTGATTTCTTCAAAAAGGGCAAAGGGTATGAATCAACTGGAATCCTAATACCTTGTTGGTGGAAAACTAAAATAGCAGGGCCACTTTGGAAGACAATCTGGCAATGTTTTATAAAGTTAAACATATATGGATCATATAACAGCTATCCCATTCTTGGGTATTTCTTCAGAAGAAATGAAAACATGTTCATGCAAAAACTCATCTGACAGTTTATGGCAGCTTTATTTCCTCAAACAAAAAGCAACCCTTATGTTCTTCAACTGGTAATATGTAAACAATGTGGAATATTTGTATGATTATAATGCTTACAAATAAAAGGGAAGAAAAACTATTGAAGAAGTAACAACATAAGTATATTTCAAATGTATTTTGTTAAATAAAAGAAGCCAGACCTAAAACCCACATTGCATTACTGCATTTATATGCCATTCTGCCAAAGGCAAAATTATAAAAACTGAAAACATCACTGGTTACAAGGGGCTGAGGGTTGGGGTTAAACAGATTGCAAAGTGATACTAGCAAACTTTGGGGGGAATTCAAGTTTTCAACATTTTGATTATGATGGCATTACTCGACAAAAAATGCCAAATTCAGGGAACAGAGTACAGTTTAAATTAGACCTTAATAAACCTGATTAAACAAAAAGTAAAAAGTAGTACTCAAAAATGTACAATTGTAAAAAATACATTACTTCTATTAGGCAACTATTTCTTAAATAAGAAGAGAATAAATAAAAAGAAAGGAAAAAACATAAAATAGAAGACTATCAAATTTCATATTACTAAATTATTTATTTATTTTTTTTATTTGAGAGAGAGAGAGAGAGAGAAGAAAGTAAGTGGGTGAGTCAGGGCAGAAGGAGAGGGAGGGAGGAAATCTTACAAAGCAGCCCAGCACAAAGCCTGATGTGGGACTCAATCTCACAACCCTGAGATTATGTCCTGACACAAAATCAAGAGTTAGATGGTTATCTGACTGAGCTACCGAGGCACCCCTGTATTACTACATTTCAAGATATCCAATGACTACCATAAAAATGCAAATATTACAGACTCTAAATTGAGAGAATATATTTAAAACAAAACCTATGAAAATATTGGTACTTAGTAAAAAGATTTTATAAAAGAGAATATTTAAAAACCAAATAGAAAAATCAGCATGAGATGCAGAAAACATAGGAGAACATAAATATATAATGCAAATATTAACAGACTTGAAGGGATAAATAGACAACAATACAATAATAGAAGAATACCCCACTTTCAACAATGGACAGAAAATCACTAAGGAAACAATGCGTTTAAATGACACATTAGATTAGGTGGACATGACAGATATTTATAAAACATTCTATCCAGAATCAGCAGAACACACATTTTTCTCAAGTGAACACAATATTGTCCAGGAGATTATATGTTGGGGCACAAAACAAGTCTTAATAAATTTAAGAAGACAGAGATCATGTCAAGCCTCATTTCCACCCACAATGGTATGAAACTAAAAGCCAGTTACAAAAAAGAAAATTGGGCATTAACATATGTGAAAACAAAACATTTTACTGAACAAACAATGCATCAAAGAAGAAATAAAAAGAGAAATAAAAAATATCTTAAAACAAACAGGGAGATACAATATTCCAAAACTAATGGGATCCAGCAAAAGCAGTTCTACAGCAAGTTCATAGTGATAAACAGCTACACGTTAAAAAAAAAAAAAGAAAAAAAAAGGGAAAAAGTTCAAGAATCTGACTTTATACCTCAAAGAATAGGAAAAAAATGAAAAAAAAAGTAAATCTTAGTACAAAGAAGGAAACAAAGGTCAAAAAAGTAAAAATAAATGAAATAGAGACCAAAAAACAATGGAAAAGATTAATGAATCTAAGAGCTTATTCAAACAAAAGAGGTAAGCCATTAGCTAGATTTACTAAGAAGAAGGAGAGAATATAAAAATACATAAAATTAGAAATGGAGACATTACTGTATATCCTTTGATATACAAAATAATCAAATTATCATAGGAGACTGTTATGCACACTTACATGCCAACAAATTGTACAACCTACACGAAATGGACAAATTCCTAGAAACATGAAACCTTCATAGACTAAATCCTGAAGAAATAGAAAATCTGAACAGATGGATTACTAGAAAGGAAATTGAATCTGTAATCAAAAAACTCTCAGCAGAGACAACTCCAGGACCAGAGGTTTCTCTGGGAAATTCTATCATATTTTTATAAAAGAATTAACACCAATTCTTTTAAAACTCTTACAAAAATTGAAAAAATTGAAGAGGAGCACGCTGTGGAGCTGGAGCCCCAGGCCAGGCCAAACTGCTGGAAGCTGGCTGGGTAGAAACCACTTGCTCAGCTTCCCAGGGGTGACATTGTTCTCTGGCCAGAGAGGACCATGGAGCTGTTTGCTATGGGTGGTAGCAGCCGCAGGTGCCTCGGTTCTGCTGGCGGCCATGCCCTTGGCACAAAGATCTACACCAACACCTGGATGAGCATTCCAGGAGGCCCAACTATAGCTGACAGCCTGGCACACAAGCATGACTGCCTCATCCTGGGCCAGATCTCAGCAACTACTACCACTTCTGGCATGGAGAGGTGACAAAGCAGTCCCTGTTGCCTCACCACCAGCAGCACAGTGGCCTCTAGAGGGAACCTCAAGAACAGTGGATGGAGCAGCAGGTCACAAAGCATTAGCTCAAAGGGATGTGTACCAGGAACCCAGGGATACCGTTTCTCCAGCAGTGGTAGCTGTCTGCCATCACCAGTGGGACCTCAACATGAAGGAGGCCTGGGCTCACAGCTATAGGAGTATGACATTGTGGCCTCAATTCTGGATGATGGCATTGAGAAGAATCACCCAGACTTGCAAGGCATTATG
Organism: Mellivora capensis; assembly: GCA_004024625.1. Lineage (NCBI taxonomy): Eukaryota > Metazoa > Chordata > Mammalia > Carnivora > Mustelidae > Mellivora > Mellivora capensis. The sequence continues at coordinate 5,317 of PISX010016785.1, read as the reverse complement.
ATCCTGGGGCCACCTTCAATGTCCATGACCAGGACCCTGAACCCCTGCCTCAGTACACACAGAAGAATGACAACTGGCATGGCACAAGGTGTGCAGGCCAGGAGGCTAAGGTGACCCACGATGGTGTCTGTGGCATAGGTGTGGTCTACAATGCCTGCATTGGAGGGATGCACATCTTAGACAGTGAGGTGACAGATGTGGAAGAAGCATGTTCCCTAGGCCTGAGCCCCAAACACATCCCCATCTACAGTGCTAGCTGGGGTCCTGGGGATGACAGCAAGACCATGGATAGGTCTGTGTACCTTGCTGAGGAGGCCTTTCTCCTAGTGGGGAGAAAGGGCCACAGAGGATGGGCTCCATCTTTGGGCCTCAGGAAATGGGGGCTAGGTGCATGACAGCTCTAACTGTGACAGCTATATCAACAGCATCCACATGCTGTCCATCAGCAGCATGACAGAGCTTAGCAATGTGTTCTGCTGCAGCAAGGCCTGTTATCCTCACCGGCCACAGATTATAGCAGTGGCAACCAGAGCAAGAAGTAGATAGTGACTAAGGACTTGCAGCGGAAGTGCAGAGAGTCTCACATGGTCACCTGGGCCTCTGCCCCATTGGCATCTGGCACCATCACTCTCACCTTGAAGACAAAAAGAACGTTGCCTGGTGAGACTTCAAAGCTAGCCTACCTCGTTGTTAATGACAGTTCACCAATGGTTTGGACAAAAAGTGAGCTATTCATAGGGCTATAGGCTGTTGGACACAGGTGCTATGGTGGCCCTGGCCTAGAACTGGATGACAGTGGACCCCAAAGAAAGTGCATCAGGGATATCTACACTGAGCCAAGGACATCAGGAAGCAGCTAGAAGTGCAAAATACTGTGACTGCCTACCTCGAGGAGCTCAGTCATATCACACAACTGGAGCATGCACAGTCCTGCCTTACCCTGTCTTAAAATCATCATAGCAACCTGGCCATCCACCTGGTCAGCCCCATAGGCACCTGCTCCACCTTTCTGGCTTCCAGGTCAGACAATTATTCTATAGATGGGCTTAATAACTGGGCCTTCAAAACCATTCCTGGAATGAGGACCCCTCGGGGTAGTGGGTCCTGGAGACTGAAAATACCAGCAAAGACAACTTTGGGACACTAAGTTCACCCTTGTGCTGTGTGTCACAGCTCTGAGGGCCTGCACATACTTCCCGAGAACAGCAATGACAAGACCCTCACTTCCAGCCAGGCCAATGTGTTGTGCACCTGAAGAGCTGTGTCCAGCATTGCCCATCAGACTTCAATCTCCAAGTCATTGGTACACACTATAGCACTGAGAATGACATGGAGATCATTTGGGCCAGCGTCTGTGCCCCCTGCCACACTTTGTGTGCCACATCCCAGGGATGCCCCCCACCCCCAGATTGCCCCAATTACCCCTGACATACGTCCTTAAACCCCATGGAGCAGATGTGCTCCAAGCAGAACCAGAGCAGCCTTGAATCCCTTAGCAGCAGCTTCCCCCAGAGGTGGAGTCCCAGCTAAAGGCAAAGAGCCTGAGTTGGTGGCTGGCCTCAACTGTGCCTTCATCATGCTGGTTTTCATCACTGTATTCCTGGTTCTACAGCTGCACTTGAGCTTCAGCTTCTGGAGGCTGAAGGTATACACTGGACTGTAGCTTCATCTCCTACAAGGGGTTTTCCTCATCTGAAGTGTGGCAGGAAGAGTGTGTGTGCATCTGACTCAAGAGGATGAGGGCCAAGGTGAGAGAACAACCTTTTTCATAGATCATGAGCACCTGCTGCCTCCCATCCCCCTCCTTTGAGCATTTTTAAATTCATATATATATATAATTTTATCTTAGGGCTGGGTTTGGACCCCAGCTGGGAGGAAGATGGGCACAGACTGCTTCCCATCCTACCCTTGGACTGCCTGCCTGCCTGAGAGGAGGCCCCAGGAGCAGCTGGGGAAAGGGGAGGGCCTCACCCCTTCTTCCAGGACCCCCTCCATGTAGAGAAAGAAGTGGAACATTTAAGGCACCTTCCAAGGTCCAGGCACCGCAGGATTTCCCTGAGGAATGAAAAGGGTCAGGCCTTGTCTTTCAGGATTCCTGACTTGGACTATAGGCTCTTGCCCCTTCTCTCTCTCAAAAGCAGTAATGGCCCCATCCAGGCAGCAGAGGCTAGCCTAGGAGGAGTTTGAAGAAGAAGGGCTACCTCTCCAAGGTCTTTAGTATCCCCAATCCTGCACCACATGTCTAGTGAGCCTCAGGAGGAAGCAGTGATGAAAAGAAGGACAAGGCAAAGCAGATGCTTCCAGGGTACACATGTGTGTGCATGTGAGCATTTGTCCCTTTGTCTACCTGCCTGCCTGCTGAACTTGGCTGGCCCAACCAAGCCCCATGCTGGTGTCCTGACCAGCCTTCTTTCTTGGGCCCTTTTCCCTCTTGCCATGGCACAAGTCTCTGTTTTCTGAGCCAAGGACTGCCTGGGTGGCATTCACAGTCCCAGAGCCCCTGGGTGGATATCAAGGAGGGACAGTGTGACGATCACAGGAGTTGTTTGAGGATGTATTTCCACTTTGTGATTATTTCACTTTTGATGCTTATTTTTAAACTATTTTTAAAAGATTTATTTATTTTAGAGGGAGATAGAGAAAGAGCAAGCAGGGGGAGAGGCAGAGGAAGAAGGAATCTCAAGAACACATCCCACTGAGCACAGAGCCTGATGCAGGGCTTAATCCCAGGACCCTGAGATCTTGACCTGAGTGGAAATCAAGAGTCAGATACCTAACAGATTGAGCCACCCAGGTGCCCCTTTTCTTTTGTATTTTAATGGGGATAGGAGATGGGCCACCCACCTTCCCACATCCACTGTCCACTTTGTTGTTTCCCCCAGTATCCCAGCCCCGAGGTATATGTGTGTACAAAATGTTGCTAAGTAGTGAGGAGTAGCTGAGTCCCAAGTCCTGAAGTGTCAGGCAGGCAAGCCAGGTGCACCCTTGAATAGGGAATCACAGTGGGAAGGGACAGTCTATCATTCGTTTTTCAGATGGGCTCATCAGGCTCATAGGGACCTGTTCTCCAAGTGCCAGGGGTGAGCAGCTAGTGGCAGTGAGACCCTCCAACACTGTGCCCAGATAGAGAAAGCATTGACATATTTTGCCCCTTAAATCCCCCTCTTCTGATGTGCCTTTTGCATCCCTCCCATTAACACAATCAGTACCCTTCCCTTCCATCTGGGAGCCCCCTTTTCTTTATCTCCCATAGTCCTTTCTGGCACCCAGCCACCTGCTCAGGGGTGTCCTCTCCTCTCTCATTCCCCCACCCCACCCTTGGGCGAGCCTGGCTGATTTTATAAGATTGGATTGGTGTTCAGTAAGTTTTTCTTTTTCTTTTCTTTTTTTTAATTTAAACAAGCCCAGCATTGTTGGTTTTATTTAATAAGAATGAGATAATGTTAGAGGTTTTAAAGTGATTAAAATGTGCAGACTATGCAAACCAAAAAAAGCAAAAAACAGAAAAGGAAACACTTTATGAAGCCAGTATTACCTTGATACCAAAACCACACAATACACCATGAAAAAGAAAATTGTAGGCCAATATTCTTGAAGATCATAGATCTAAAAATCCTCAACAAAACATTTGCAAACCAAATTCAGAGATCAAAACTCTCAACAAATTAAATATAGAAGGAACATACCTTAACATAAGAAAAGCCATATATGAGAAGCACCCAGTAAACATTGTTAAGAGTAAAAAACTAAAAGCTTTTCCTCTAAGACTAGGAACAAGACCAGGGTGTCCACTCTCACCACTTCTTGTCAACATGGTACTAGAAGTCCTAGCCAGAGCAATTAGGCAAGTAAAAGAAATCATGTAGAGGCATCAGGCTTTCCGAGTTCAAACTATCTTATAAAGCCATCGTAATCAAAATAGTATGGTGCTGGAACTAAAACAGACATATAGATCAATGGATAAGAATAAAACAAACTCACATATGTGGTCAGTTAATTTATGACATAATACCCAAGAATATACCATGAGTAAAGAACAGTCTCCTCAATAAATGGTGTTGGGAAAACTGGACTACCACATACAAAAGAATGAAACTGGGTCTCTATTTTATACCACATACAAAAATCAAGCCAAAGAGGAATAAGATCTTTGACATCAGCCTTGGTAATGATTTTTTTAAGATTTGACACTAAAAGCAAAAATAAACAAGTGAGACTACCTTAAACTTAAAAAAAATCTGCATAGCAAAGGAAACCAACAAAATGAAAAGGCAACTTAGAATGGGAGAAAATATCTGCAAATTATATATCTGATAAGGGATTTGTATTCAAAATATAAGTAACTCATATAACTCAGGAGAAGGAAGGGAAAGTGGGGAGGAGAGGAGGATGAGGAGGGAAGAAAGCAATCTGATTTAAAGATGGGCAGAGACACTGAATAGATATTTTTGAAAGAAGTCACTCAAGTGGCCACTGGTACATGAAAAGATGTTCGACATTACTAATCATCCAGGATGAGCAAAGCAAAGTATGCAATGTTACCTTACATCTGGAAAATGGCTGTCATCAAAAAGATAAGATGGAAAATACTGGGGGGGGATGCAGAAAAAGGGAACTCTTAGTCACTGTTGGTGGAAATGTAAATTACTGTAGCAACTATGGAAAACCATATAGAGGTTCTTCAAAAAATTAAAACAGAACTCCATACGATGTAATGACATCAATTTGGGATATATGCCTGAAGGAAATGAAAACAGTATTTGGGAAAGATATCCACACCTTCATGTTCATTACAGAATTATGTAAAATAGCCAAGACATGGAGACAACCTAAGTGTATATTGATGGATGAAATGGATAAAGGAATGTGTATTTTTTTACAATGAGATAAATTTATTGTCCATGAAAAACTTGTTAAAAAGCACAAAAAATAAAATACAAACTTTTCCTCAGAAAGTGGTTTGGTCATTGTCTTAATGCTGATGTTGTAAACATGGTAAATTATTTGGCAGCATGATGAAGATGACTGGGACACAGACCAAAGAGGTATGGTTGTTCACCAATCCTAGGAAAGACTTTTGATGGTTTCAGTCAATAGGATGCCCTGAAATAGATGTGGGATGGGTTACTCTAACATCATCTCTTCCACATTCCAGATTGGCCCATAATTCAGTTATAAGGGCATTAATAAACCCTTCACTTTGTAATAGTATTGTATCTGCTGCTGTTGATGCCACTTGTGTAACCAAAATGCCATAAGTAAACATTTTATGCCTGCTGATCGGTATTTTACACACACACACACACACACACACACA